>CAUYQS010037863.1:0-11078 GCA_963574585.1 Otolemur crassicaudatus
ATAAAATGTCATTGTTTTATGGAGCACAGTGTTTAATGCCATCATTTTTGATTAATAGCTTTGTCATCACAACACCTACCTTTATTCTTACATTTAGCTACCAGATGTTTGGGCTGCGAACTAGTTTCAACCCACAAGCACCGACGCTTGTCAGACATGCAGCCTAAGACCACTTCCCTTATCCTACATACTGAATCACAATTAGCATTTTGTCATGATTCCCAGATGATTCAGGCATAAAGCAGTGTCTGAGAAGTTCTGCTCTAAGCATTTTATATTTCATCCGTCCATGGAAATGAAAACTTTTGATTCTTGGTTGTTTCCATCATTCTCTTCAAAGATCTTGTCATTTTCTATTAAAATTGCTCCTTCACCATTCACTGGTTCTCTTTCTGCCTCTTGTACTTTCCAAAGTCATTTGACATAATCATTAGATTCATCCTCCCCACCTTGCCTTCAGGACGCTCCTCCTGCTAAGCTGCTGCGGCTCTGTGACTTTGAGCATTCTCATGTTGCCACAGCCTAATGATGCCCAACTATTCCTATTTATTTTTGGTTTCCACAATCTAAAAAGAAGAATCACTTAACCTCCTCTTGGGCAATCTTATTTTACCATAAATTCTGAAACTTAAAGGCAAGTCTATGACACTGAGCCATCTCCTTCGTAAGATAGTCTTAGTATCGGAAATGAGTAAGAATCAGAAGAAATCACAAAGAATCTGACTCTTGTCTGAGGTAATGTTCTGATGCTACATCTGTGTCAGATTGGTGCTGATTGAGATTGAAATCACCAAAGCCAAGAATCTTATAAAATTATAACACATTGAAATTTTATAGAGGACTGAGTTATGATTATTACATAAATGTTGTTCTACTTCTAGGAGTTTTTTTATGCTTAAAAGCATGGATGGCAGAACAATGTATAAGGGGAAGAAAAATGCAGATTGGAGAGATCATAACATAATGATATTTTTCTTCAAGGGTAATAACAGCAGAAGCCCTAAGATATAGGATTCATTTGAAAAGTAATTTACAATGATGATCAAACTAGATATTTAGGCCACAAATCTGTGTAAAAATTTTCTGAGCTCTTCCTTGGAAATTTATCAGGTCATTACAAGAATTGATAATAAAATATTCAAGAACAAAAATAACATGTATTTTTTTCTCTTTTTTCTTTCTTCTTTCTTCTTCTTTTATTTTTTACTTTTTTACAAGATGAAAAATGAGCTTGCATGTCCCTTTACAGTTAGGTTTGGGGGATTAAAAATAAAACAGAGAAGTCCAGTGTAGCTGTAAGAACATAAAAGTTAGACTGTGTCTCTGAGAATTTTGGTATAAAAAGTAAACACAGGAAAATTCTACCTCGGACTGAGAAGCTTTTGATATGTTTTGACATTTTTATATTGCTTAGAAGCAACTGTGTGAGTCTTTCAGAAGCACAAGATACTGTCATAAAACTGAGGCCCACTGTAGCCAATTTCATCAGAGATCAAATCATAGTGGATGCATCCCCACAAGGCGACATTATATGGCAAAATTCCTTGAAGGTGGGTTGGGTATTTATTGAAAAGTGTTAAGAAAATTATATCAGAATCATAAGAACTAGTTTTTCTGGATCAAAGTGTGGGAGAGATTGCTGAGAAATTGTTAGGCAGCTCTCAATTTAATTCAGTACCTGCATTTTCTCTAGTGATTACCCACCATTACTAGTGTCCTTACTTATTGATACCTGATGATTGTTCTTGCAAGGGTGCCTTATACATGAAGGTATAAACAACTTGTAGAATCACTATTTCTTACTATCATCTTGGACTTAAAGGTTAGGTTACTATTTTGTCTCAGACAGTATTAGGGATTACATGCCACATGACTGCCACTGTGCTGATTGTTGAGAAAAACATTTAATAAAGTCTGTCCTAAAGAAGCTCTCAATGTAGAGATGGAACTTACAATTGGGCTTAATTTTCTCTTTACAGTTTTATGCTATGTATTGCCAAGTGTCTCAATAGGATCCACGATGCTAAAAATAACCATAGATCTGAGGCCTGCTTCTGGCCTCGTTCTAGATGCTGTATCCATATGATTTTCACATGATCATATTTTTCTATATGCGCAGGGTTCCTAGACTTGTAAGGACACTCTCCCTAATACACACTGTCTCTCTTACACACACTCATATGTTCACCAAATGGCCCATCATGTTCAGTCTGAAAATTGACATGACTTAACAGATATGGGGTAGTGAAAGAGACAGAGGAAACTTGGATGTATGAAGAAAATATAGATAAGAAAAGATTTGTAATCAAGAAAAACATGTGTCCGGTCAATCTTTCACTCAGTCTAAATAAACAAGTGAATAAAGAAAACAAATGTGATTCCTCTATCCCTCATTTTATCATTTTATACATTCCCTTCTTCCAGACTGGGATGGTGGATAGGTCTCTGCAGATGCTAGAGCGACAGGATAGATGTCAGATATTTTCCTAGTGAGTCCCAATGACAACTACTAATGACCCTGCTGAGAGAAGTTCTTTGAACACACATGTGCACGCTCACACACACACAGAGATATACATTTGTTTGCTTAAAAATCTACTATTTGGATCTAATAAAAGCTATAAACCTCTACCTAGAGCAGCAGTTCTCAACCTGTGAGTCACGACCCACAGGAACTGTATTAAAGGGCCACAACATTAGGAAGGTTGAGAACCACTGACCTAGAGAAATTAATAAGAATACATGATGGCACGTATGTATATTATTCAGCACATTCACAATTATTCTTAGACCAATTTCAGAGTCTCAAGTTAGAAATTTCAAATCTAGCACACTTTCTTTGATATACTTCTTCTAATAAAGGAATAAAATGATCTGTGTTGTAGTGTTTCTCACCTCAGCTGGATCTTCACCTCCAGACAGACCTCTATAAACATCCTTATATGCTATCTTTGACTGAATCTCACTTCAGGAGGAAGAGGAGCCACTCCATATTTCTGCTCCTGGCACTCACCCACTCACACTCTTGTTGCTGGATGAGGGACCTATTCTACCCCACTGGAGGACTCAGTGCATGTGAGTCCCTTATTTCTGCTCCTCATAGAGCTTTGTTTACAATCTCACGTGTATGGAAGTCAACTCTCCAAGGTTGTACCTTTCCAGACTCTCAGGAGACCCCTTGATGTCTCCTCCCTCTCTCCTCTGCCCTGGAGGAGTTGGGATCTGAACTGATGTCCTCAGCACTTTCAGGTGTTTCCCTAAGGACTGAGTGTGGACAACTGGAATGTCAAGTGCCAGCTGATGCAGGGATGCCGGGGCTTGTTTATGCAAGACACAGATGCTGAGCATCAACTTTTATGAAACCCATTCATGTCCTTCCCTTTATTTGTGTCAAGGATCAATGTATATCAGGTGTCCTCTACAGTCACATGTGCTGTTTCAGATCCTGGTACTTATGAATTCTGATGGCATTCTTGTATTTTTTGTACCTTTGTGAAAATCACTTATAATCCACAGGAACCTCCATGGATCTATGAACACCCACGTATATGAAAACATCCAACTATTCATCTTAATATTACATTATATTTAGATCATTGACCATTTTGTGCCTACTACATGAGGAATGTGTTCTTTTTATTCACAAGATATAAACATCCTGTGTAATATGAATAAAATTTATCATAATTTTTAATAGCACTCTTATTACTACATAGATGGTGACACACTCTGGAGAGACCATAAAAATTATCTTTGGGGTCAGGGAAAATGGCCCCCAAAATATTAAACCTGAGAATCAAGCAATTAGAACGATAAGAAATATGGTAGTTGGAGGTAATATAGAGTTCAGCTCCATAAAGAAAGAAAAAGTTGCACAGTCTGTGGCATGAAGGAAAGTATAACCAATTCAAATATAAAGAATTCTAATAAAGCTAGAAAAATAAAAGATATGGTGAAAGTTGAGAAAAAGTGTATCTGTAGTAAAAAAAATTTTAACTGTGAGGGTCTTACAAATCCTGTAAGGTGTTTGAACATTACCCTACAAATGATGAGTATAAAGTAAGGTCATGATCAACTAATCAATTGTTTATTTTGATTAAAGAATGAAGAGCATATTGGAAGAGTAAATGAGGAGGGTGTAGGGAACAAATGCTATTATATAATTGGGGGAGAAATAGTTTTAGGATAGATGTGAAGGCGTGCTGCCAATAAGTTTGGATAGAAGTAGATGGAAGAGAGATCCCATAATTTGGAAAGAAGAGGACTTGGTGATTGACTAAAATGGTTCCTTGGGCAGTGCATGTGGCTCAGTGGATAGGGTGCCTGCCTCATATACCGAGGGTGGTGGGGTCAAACCCAGCCCCAGTGAACTGCAGCAACAATAACAAAGAAAATAGCTGGCTGCTGTGGTGGGCCCCTGTAGTCTCAGGTACTTGGGAGGCTGAGGCAAGAGGATTGCCTAAACTGAGGAGTTGGAGGTTGCTTTGAGCTGTGTGACACCACAGCACTCTACCAAGGGCAATGAACTGAGATTCTGTCTCTAAAAAAAAAAAAAAAAAAAGGTTCCTTAAGGAGAAAGAATAACAAAACATGACCTACGCATTGTTTTTTTTTTTTTTTTTTTTGAGACAGAGTTTTAGTATGTCCCCCTCAGTAGACTACTGTGATATCACAGCTCACAGCAACTTCAAACTCTTGGGCTTAGGCAATTCTCTTGCCACAGCCTTCCAAGTAGCTGGGACTACAGGCACCTGCCACAAGGCCTGCCTGTTGATGACCTATGCATTCTGATTTTATGTTGGTGGTGAGCAACTCTATAGGAATTACAGAAAGAGAGAGCAACTTTATTAGTTATAAATAGTTATGTGTTGATTGGTTCTTCTGCACTAAGTATTGTTCTACATACTGTATTTCAAATGAATGAGAAGAATCAGCTCAGTTTGGAACATTCTGTGCCTGTAAGCAGTCAGGTAGACATGTCACCTAGGTGGTTATATATGGGTACCTTGAGTTTAGAGAAGTACTCTAGGCAGAAGAGGCTTGACAATCATCAGTAGTACAATTAGATTAGATTAGAAACTTTACTTCATATTACTAGAATTATTCTTAACAGCATGGGCTGTGGAGCCAGTCTCCCTGACCCTGAAACCTAACTCAAATTCCCACAGGCTCTGTCTCTGTAGATACTCAGCACTGTGATTCCTTGTTTGTGAAATGGGGGTGACGGGAGTTGTTTAAAACATTACTGTGAAGGTTGACTAAATAGCCCTAAGAACAATGGTAAAAATTATATGACTTAATATATGTAAGTGGAAACACAAGTTCTAAAAAATTAAGAACTCAGTAAAGGGTAATTCCATTTTGTATGTGTATGTGTGTATGTTTTCAAATCTTAAGAGTATAAAACTGTTGTTAACAAAGATTGCTTTTGTAATGCTTGAGTCATAGCTGTGTGTCCATCACCCAAATAATCTTCATTATTATACTTGTGAGGTAAGTTTTCTATGGGGTCAAGGAAAATTCTTCTGCTTGATTTACAGTGAGTTTACTTCCCTTTGTGCACATGTGTGCTCATCAGTTAGTTCTATTTTATTATCATTATTATTTTTAGTAGAAATATCTCATCTGGTTTTATTGCAATTCTAGAATTGGGGCACTTTATCCTATAAAATAGAGTGAGTGTTCTATTGAGTCTATCTGAGGAAGCTGGACATAGAGACAGAAAAATACCTGAGAAAACAGAACTAAAACATGAATAATGGAACTGTCATTTCAAAGTTACTTTCCTAGTAAGGCAGGGACAGGAAGAAGGAATAATAAAAAGGTTACTATTCAATTAAACAGCCGTACATGTGGTGTTCATTTTTCTATTCTTTAGATACTTTACTTAGAATAGTAGTCTCCATCCAAATTGCCACAAAAGGTATTAGTTCATCTTTTATATGGCTGATATACATATACCAAAATCTGTTAATCCATCCACTCATGAATTGGTGGCCACTTAAGCTAATGGCACATTTTTTGCAATTGTGAATTGTGCTGCAATAAACATTTGAATTTAGGTGTTTCTGTAAAATTGGTTCTTTTCCTGTAGGTCAATATCCCATAGTAAGATTGCTGGATCAAATGGTAGGCCAACTTTTAGTACTTTGAGCAATCTCCATACTGTTTTCCATAGAGGTTGAACTAATTTACAGTCCCACAAACAGTGTATAGCATTCTTTTCTCTCTGCATCCATATTGGCATCTATTGTTTTTGGATGTTTTAATAAAAGCCATTTAAACAGGATAAAGTTGGTATCTCATCGTGATTTTAATTTGCATTTCCCTGATGATTAGTGATGTTGACCATTATTATATATGTTTGTTGGTCATTTGTCTATCTTCTTTTGAAAAGGTTCTGTTTATAGTTTTTGCTCACTTTTATAATGGGTTTGTTTGTTTTTCTGCTGATTTATTTGTTCTTTGTAGACTTGGTTATTACGCCTTTGTTAGATCTATAGCTTGTGACTATTTTGTTCCATTCTGTAGGTTATCTGTTTACTCTGTAGATTATTTCCTTACCTATGGAGAAATTGTTTAATTTTATCAAGTCTTATTTATTTATTTATTTTTGCTGTTGCTGTAATTGCTATTGGGATCTTAGTAATAAATTCTTTGCCTGGGCAAATAAGAATTTTTCCTAAATTTTCTTCTAGAATTCTTATTCTTTCATGTCTTACACTTCAATCTTTTTTCTATCTTCAATTAACTTTTGTGAGTAGTAAGAGACATAGATCCTGTTTCTTTCTTCTCTATGTTGATATCCAATTTTCCCAACATAAATTTATTGAACATAGCTTCTTTAACTTGGTGTATATCATTGCCTGATTTGGCAAAGATCTGTTGGCTATATGAGAGTAGTTTTATATTTGGGTTTTTTATTCTGTTCTATTTGTCTATGTCTCTGTTTTTGTGTGAATGCCATGTTGTGTTGGTTATTATAATTTGTAGTATAGTTTGAAGTCTGATGGAGTGCTGCCTCAAGATATGTTTTTTTTTTTTTTTTTATTTTGTTTAAGATTGCTTTAACTATTTGGGCTCTTTTTAGGATCCAAATGATGCACAAAATTTCTTTCTTTTTTTTTTTTTTTTTTTTTTTTTTTTTTTTTTAAGAAAGTGTCTCATTATGTCATGCTTGGTAGAAGTGCCATGGTGTCACAGGTCACAGCAACCTTAAACTGTTGGGATCAAGTGATTCTCTTGTCTAGGTCCCAAGTAACTGGGACTATAGGCACCCACCACAATGCCCAGCAATTTTTCTTTTTTTTCCTTTTTAAAAATTTATTTATTTATTTATTTATTTTGCTGCTGTTGTCATTGTTGTTTAGCAGGTCTGGGCTGGGTTTGAGCCCATCAGCCCTGGTTTATGTGACCGGCACCCTACCCACTGAGCTACAGGAGATGAGCCAGCACAGAATTTTTTTTCTAAATCTTTGAAATATGATGTTAGAGTGTTTGGCTGAGATTGCATTTAATCTGTAAACATTTGGGGTAGTATAGTCATTTTAATAATGTTGATTTTAATGTTGTTTCTCCATTTGTTTGTGTCATCTGTGATTGTGATTTCTTTGCTTAGTGTTTCATAAGTCTCTTTGTAGAGACCTTTTACCTTGGATAAGTATATTCGTAAGTATTTTATTTTCTTTGTAGTTATTATGAACTTTATTGAGTCTATTATTTGACTCTTAGTTTGAACACTATTGGTGTATAAGAATGCTACTGATTTATTACATTGTTTTGTAACCTGACACTTTGCTGAATTTATTTATAAACTTCAGAAGTCTGTTAGTGGATTCTTTGAGGTTTTCTGGGTACAAGATCACATCATCAGCAAAAGCAGTTGTTTGACCATTCATTTCTTTCTCATAATGGTTTATTTTTATGTTTTCTAAGAAGAATACAGAAGAGTAAACTGTCTAGGATGTATGTAAAATAAGCAAAAGGCTCGGCACCTGTAGTACTGTGGTTAAGGCACCGGCCACATACACCTAGGCTAGCTGGAGGGTTCAAACCCAGCCTCTCCCTACTAAACAACCATGACAATTGCAACAAAAAAGTAGCCAGGCATTGTGACAGGTTCCTGTAGTCCCAGCTACTTGGGAGGCTGAGGGAGGAGAATTGGAGAATTGTGTAAGACCAACAGTTGGAGGTTGCTAGGAGCTGTGATGCCATGGAACTCTACTGAGGAACTCTACTGAGATTCTGCCTCAAAAATAAAATAAAATAAAATAAGCAAACAAACACATGATATTGAAAACAGATACTATAAAGATTGAACAATAAAAGTTATCTAGGATATAAAGGTAAATAAAGATAAGAAAGAATGAGAAATAAAAGTATCAATAGGCTGGAAGTCCTGTTGGTATGAGATAAAGCTGTATTGGGAGTAATTGAGGGAGAAACATATCACTTTATTAGAGAGACTTACTATACTATATTTACTTATGTCAGGTTGCTCTATGATATTCTTATGCATGTGTTGCCTTAATTTTAAGTTCTTGTTATACATTCTGGTTTTTATTTATTTATTTTTTTATTTCTACACGGAGTGGATTATACATGTCAATGAATCTACTCATTCTTTTATCTCTTACAAAACCAAGGAGACAGACTCAATTAAAACAATATAAACAGGCTCAGCACCTGTAGCTTACCAGCTAGATTGACAGCCACATACACCAGAATTGTGGGTTCAAACTCAACCTGGGCCTGCCAAACAACAATGACAACTACAACCAAACAATAGCTAGGCGTTGTGGTGGGCACTGTAGTCCCAGCTACTTGGGAGGCTGAGGCAAGAGAATCACTTGAGCCCAAGATTTTGAGGTTGCTGTGAGATATGGCACCACAGCCAAGGCTGACATAGTGAGACTCTGTCTCAAGAAAAACCAACCAACCAAACAAACAAACAAAAAAAAAACCTCTGAGTGAATTAATAAGGAGAGCAAACATTGATGGAAGGTGTAAGTCAATGATTTTCAAAGGCTTTTAAAAAAGTTATTATCTTTAACAACAACAATGAAAAAAGACTGCCTATAAGGGAATCTTTTAATTACAGACAATCAAAAGGAAAAATGTTGCCTCTGCATAAGTGGTTACAAAAATACCTTAGTGACTGAATTTTTCCTTAAGGATGTGTAGAGGCTATACAGAATACAGAACAGATTGCAGACAAAGAACAAAAAACTCAAGTGCACAAGAAATGAAAATTTATTTTATTATAGATTGTTTGGAGTCCTGATCACATTAAGTGGCAGACACCAGATTTCATGAACTCAGAGACTTCTCATTAATCCTTGGTGGGCATCCACCCATGCTGGTGTCTGCTAGACTCTGAGCTATTTGGCCATTGCCTGTACTGCCAGGAAGACCTCCAGTGGTCTGAATAACTTATTTTCATTTACTTCTGATTCAGTCAGTGCCAAGCAAGACATCAGCTCTGAAACAGCACACAACATACAGAAATTATTTAATAGTTTCCACATAGTTCTGAGGAATTCCATCAAGCCATCTCATTTTCCTATGTTTGTATAGTCTTCAATCATTTCAAAGTAAAAGCAAACCAATGCACTAAGCAGAACAATAGAACTAAAGTCAGTGTCCTTGGGGCTGGGATGAGGACGCTGAAAATCAGAGGAATGACTCTGTGTCTTTTAAATGAGAGGAAGGCCGATTCACAGTAGCATCATATAGTCAATTCTCCTAAGAAATCCATCCTGCAATGTAGAGATTTCCTCACACCAATTCATTGATTAGGCTCAAATCCTGTGAAAAACAAGAAGGCGGTTGATTCCATACTGTATCTGCTCGGTCTTAATGCTATAAATGATTGGATTCATAAATGGGGGGAAGAGGAAGTAGACATAGCTCATGATGATATGAACAATGTGTGGCACATGTTTCCTAAATCAATGAATGAGAGTTAGCCCAGTCACAGTGACATAAAAAACCAGAACACAGCTAACGTGTGAAACACAAGTATTCAGGGCCTTAGCCTGCTCTTTACCTGAGGCAATTCCCATGATAGTCTTAAGGATTAGGATGTAAAAGATAAAAATAGAGTCCAAAGAGCTAGTTAATGAAAACAGAGCTATAGGATAGAGTCTATTGAAGGTTATGTCAGCGCAGGCAAGTTTGATCACATCCTGGTGTAGGCAGAAGGCATGGGAAAATACATGAGATCTGCAGTAGGCGAATTCAGAGAGGGTGATGATTATTGGCACAATTAGCACAAATCCCCTCATTAGAACCCCCAGACCTGTCTTCACCACCTTAGCATTGGTGAGAATAGAGGTATATCTCAGGGGATTACAGATGGCAACAAAGCGATCATAGGCCATGATGAGCAAGACTCTGGACTCCACAATAGAGAGTGAGTGGATTACATAAGCCTGGAAGAAGCAAGCTCCATGGCTTATCTTCCTGTGATCCAGCTACAGAACACCAAGCACAGTGGGCATTGTTGTCAAAGTCACTCCAAGGTCTGTGGCTGCCAGTATTGCCAGAAAGTAGTACATGGGCTCATGAAGAGTGTGGTCTTCTTGGATAAGAAAGAGGAGGGTGCCATAGCCAAGGAGCATAGAGACATAGATTGCAAAGAAAAAAATGGATGAAAGATCTCCAGACCTGGAAATCCAGTCAGTGGAAAAGGGGCAGTGCTGATGTTGGACCACATGTTCGAGACCTAAGGAGAAACAAAGAAAGCTCTCTCCAGACCAAACGTGTTCAGTAGAAATAGAATTTGAACCACATAATGTGATTTTAAATGTTCTAGTAGCCATATACTCACAGATCTAGACTATGCTACTATTCCAAGACTCCAGTTCCTTCTTGTGGTCCATTGAGACATCATACTTCATCAAATAATTGTTAAAAATGGAAGTCATTTTACACATACTGTAAAAATAATTCATGAATTGAAAAAGAAAGTCTGTTCTCTGACTAGCTCTTTGTTAAATTGGTGTGGTTGGCATAAACATATCCTCCCCCTCCAGACTTCCTATCCCAATCCCTGAGGCTGTGAGTATGATGAAATA
>CAUYQS010037864.1:0-16904 GCA_963574585.1 Otolemur crassicaudatus
GTATCACAGGAATGGAAGAAAAAGTATCCAATGTACACACACCTATTATGAAATTAATTTAAACCTTTTTATATGAAAGCTATAACCTAATAACAACCTAAGGATATGGGGAGGGGGGAGGGAGAGGGATTCGAGGGTTCACTTCTGTGGTTCATCTTACAAGCGTACAAGTGAATCTTTTCTATGAGTAGAATATGAATGTTTTGACATAATAACTAAGAAAGTTACATGAAGGCTATGTTAACCAGTTTGATGGAAGTGTCTTGGATTGTGTGTGAAAACACCACACTGTACCCCCAAAGTGCATCAATGTACACAGCTACCATTCAATTAAAAAAAAAAAAAAAAAAACCAGAAGGTGATTTTGTTGAGAGTAGGAGACAAGTATGAGACCAATGCAGATGCTTGAAGATTGAGTGTAGACATTAAAGTAAGGAACCCTCAGGCAGAGGCTAACTGGAGGAGTCAATCACTGCGGACTAGAACTGGCTTCTACTGGCTTGTCAGCTATCTCCATCACCTTACAAGAACCTTGGTTAATTATAATATCATTTACATTGTGGTTTCAAAATGTTTATGCTCTTGAAATCTCATGACAGTTCAAAGGTAACCATATAATGTATTAAAATTGGAGGGTACCCAGTTATAGGAGTTACTACCCAAATTCTTAGTAAAAGTCAATTCCTTGGCTTTTAACATTTCTCCCTTCAATTAGTAAAATTTTGAAAGAAAAATAAAACAAACAAACAAAACACAAATACTTTCTTCCAGGGCAGAAACCCTTTTCTGAGCCTTCCCAAGCTCTCTTCTGAGCGAGCACTTTCACTTTCAGTTTAAGTAAAAGTTGTTGCCTGCTTGGCTGGCATGGGGAGTCCTGAAAATCTTTTCCTGGGAATCACTGAGTACTTGAATAACTTCCACATGGAGGCCACCAAAAATTTCTTGGCTAAATTATGAAATAAGGCTTACACAAAACCTTCACTCCCTCCCTCCACTGCCAAAGAGATTTGAAGTAGGGATTAACCTATAATGGTTCTTAAAAGTCCAATTCCCAGTCCCAAGCTCATTCCTTCCAAGTTTGCAGTTAACCTTGACTTATTTGACTACAGAACTGTGTTTTATGGCCTGTTGCTGCCCTCAATCTGACCAAAGTCACAAAGCAGTAGCATCCCCCTTACTTTGCAATTTAGGAAAAGCTG
This sequence comes from Otolemur crassicaudatus, assembly GCA_963574585.1. NCBI lineage: Eukaryota > Metazoa > Chordata > Mammalia > Primates > Galagidae > Otolemur > Otolemur crassicaudatus. The sequence goes on from CAUYQS010037864.1 coordinate 1,200, forward strand.
ACCTTGATTAAAGGTGATGATCATCAATAATGTGCTCTTTATTTTTGAAATTTAGTTTTAACCAAAGGGATTCACTTCATTTTCAATGTGATTGTCTAAACCTTTAAAGTGTCCAGCTAGGTGAACTAATAACAAAGGAAATATGATTCCTCCAAAATACATGTTTTAAGAGAAAAAAGAAACCAGTTATTGTTAATTGTTCAAGTGCTACTTTTGCTCTAACATCTCTGGGTTAATTATGGCATAGTAAGTGAGTGATTTTCTGAGGAAAACTGTGTAATTGCCTTTTACTGCTCAGAGCAGAATGTAGGCACTTAACAGGCCAACTGTGGCCTCAGGATAGACCACCACAATAAACCCCAGCTGTACGTCAGCATAAGCAAGGACGTGGACCATTTTCCCTTACCCTTCTTCTTTTAGCTCTAGTGAAAAGGGGAAAATACATTTCTTCTAGATGAAAAAGGTTTGTTGACTCGGGCTAGGAACAAAAAATCACAAATAAAAGACTAAATTCAAAGTAAGTTAAAACACACACACACACCCTGAACCCCTGAAGAAAGTGTGAACTAGATTAAGTTTGTCTTAATTAGTTTGTCTTGCTACTTGTTCCACGTTGCTGTCTCAGGAATGTCCTGCATTAGCACTTCTTTTGAGTATTAATTTATAACCCCCCAATCTCCTCATTCTATCAGCAATAATATTGGGAGATGTCCTCGAGTGGGAGAAGTAGGTTGGTGTAAGTTTAACTGCATTGTGTCTCCATGTGCCTTTTAAATTAATGATGCATTATTTTTTGGTTACAAATGACCATTGTTTTGGAATCAGTGTTCTTTTTTAATTTAACAGAAACTCTATTTCCTCACAACAGACAGAAAGAAAATTTCCAGCAAACAAGACCTCTTCTCAATTATTCTAACAAAATGTTTAACATAACTACAAAGTCAGTTAAAAAACCAAAAAGTCAATCCTCTAATCTTTAAACATTTCCAGATGTGTTTTTCAAAGCTAGTAAGGAAGAAAAACTAGAAAACTAGTAAGGAAGTCAACATACATTGAACTCACCAAAAAACATTTGCTTACCTAAGGTGGCCAACAGCCTGTCTTACATATGGCAAGTTGGAGCATATGGTGATTTGAAGTCATCCTAATAGGATTAGTGCACAGAATTTTTGTTTTTTTAATTTTCTGACCCAATCAATATTTCTCAGTTCACCTAGGCAAGATACATTATCCATGTGCTCCTATACTGATGCAATTTAACATGAATATATATTAAGCCAAATTGCTCTCCCCTTGATGTGTAAGAATACAAGTACATTATTCTACCAATTTCAGAGTGATTCAGGAACAAGTCAGTATATGCTTCTGTCCTTTCCTCACTATGTTTTCTAGGGTGAGTTATTTCTGATCAATTTCTTTTTATTACAAAATGGGATAATCCTTTCACTGTGAGATTCAAAGACTTATTTATGAAAATGATTAAGTGAAATCATATCTTGAATATATGTATGAACAGTGAAGCATTATACAAATGGCATAATACAGAGGTTCATAATACCTTAGGAGGGTAGGAAAGATACTTTGGCAGATCTCTGAGGAAGTTCTTCCTATCCGTGGTAGAAGTAGTGGATCTATGAACCTATGTGTCTTGCTGACACATACTTTACTTATTGCTGTTACACATTGGATTCTTGTTTCACAATCCATCACCATTGTTGTGGCATCAAAGTGATCACAGATGATCTGGGCCACTGATTAGTTTGTAACTCTGGCGTAGACCATGTGACAACTTCCTGATCCTGGGTCTATTCTGTCAATGAAGACTTTTTAATTTTGATTTCAAGAGTAACTGCCTATGACATATTTAATCTCTAGAAGATGCTGCTATAGAAAAGTCAGCTGATGGTGGAAGAAGGGTGTCTTGTAATTGTACATCTGTTTTCTTACATGGTAACAATGATATTCAACAATATACAGAATATAAATAGCTACTACTACTCAAAATAATTATGTAACAGAGTTATTTCTCCAAATCACATTGTGCTAAATAGAACAATGAAACACAGAGAAAATTATAAATAACCACTTGCCTCAGGTCACATGGCTAGTAAGGTTGAGGGAAGATTTAAACCTAAGCATTCCAACTCCAAAGTATAAAATCCTAATAAAATTGGCACACTATTTTGTGGTTTCTAAGATTACGGCTGAAAAATAAATCTGGTTCCAAAGAAAATATCCTAAAAGAACTGCTTCTAAGTCAATTGCTCCTAAAAGGCTGCTTCAGTTATTTCTAAAAGTAAATCTTACATTATGAGAATAATTGAAACTGTTTTTCTCCATTTTAATCATATGTGTATCTATATGTGTGTGTGTGTGCGTGTGCATACATGTAAATTAAATTTAATAGGGGCCCAAAAGGTATTTGTACATACGTTTTTAGTTTGTTTTATACACTGATTGCAGTGGTGTCTTAGAACTAAGAATACGCCTAAAATGCTTTGGCTTTTAGCAGAAGATTGCACTACCATGTTTTCTAATGCATCTCATTCAGGACTTGAATACAAGCATTATACAAAATCACATGCAGTTACTTCTTTTGAGTTTGATTTTCTCTCTTAACATTTTCATCAAATATTTTGTGAGCTTGGGAGATGGTAAAACTATTTCATCTGTAGAAACAGATTTAAAAACAAGCAAGATAGTGTAATATGTGTATGTGATAATATGTGTACGTGATAAAAAGTAAAAAAAAAAAAAATCAAAGTACCACCTTTCAAAAGATCTGGATTCTGGTGGCTCTTTAGTTCAATTTGAGTCCTCTTGAGTGACTAAGCACTCCAAATCAATAATGTCATCATGGACAGCACTAATACACATTTATTTTTCTAAACAAGAAAAATCCTTATCAACTGATGAGATAGTGGCTGGAAGGGATTTTCTTTTCTGATTCCTGTACTGTGAAGGCAGTAAATAAAATGAGGACGTGTAACCAGGATGATCTGGACACCATGAAATAGCTAAACATTTGAAGAAATTGAAAAGACTGAGCTTGGAGAAAACAATATTTTGCAGTGTTTTGTATACCTCATTGGTGCCATCAAAATCTGAATAATATTTCCAGTGTGTATCAAGAGAGCAGAAAGTTACAGGGAAACACCTGTAACTTAAATAGGAAAAAACCCTTGAGCTTCAATTTCCATTGCCGTAAACAACGTGCTGTGTTTCATACTTGTTACCCATTTAGTGTTTCAACAATCCCACAAGATGCTGCTGAGTATCCATTAGAGAACAGTGTGGCTCCCGGGGTAGGTAACTTATGAAAGGACACACTGAGATGTGTCTTTACACCCTAGATCATCTTGTTTTTGTTTGTTCATCATTGTACCATCATTGCTACCACCTCATGAAATTTTTTTTTTCTCTGACTAATTCTACAGCGTAGATATTTTTTCCTCTTAATACATTGACTGCCACACTAGGAATAAAAGAAATTTTCCTTGGGGCCATGGTGTTTTATTACAAAAAATAGAAAAATAGAAAGTTCTAAAAAAAAAAAAAAACCCTCACCAATTAATAAAACTTTGTTATTTTTTATTATTTCCTGTGCCTGAATTATATGCAACTCCCATGGTGCTAGAATCAAACTTTACACTGTCTGCCCTGTGAGTTGTATGTGACTAAGGGCACACTTATTAAGTTTGTTTCTGAGAACTGAGTTTTTTGTCATTCCAGAGGTATTTAGTTGTGTCTGGAGTGGCCCTTGGGTGGTCCTGGATGACACCCTCTGAATCATACCCCTTATATATGTGCAACAATGTCATGTCACCACATACTGTCTCATCCATGCCCTTCAAAGAGCAACCAGGCAAACATTCAAGGAGAAATGTGCAATTGGTAATCAGAGAACACAGTCCAACATGTTCCGTGTGCTTGGTCAGGAAAAGAGAAGGTGGTGAAAAGGTGCCAAATGGCAGTGGAAACAGTGAGCAGAGATTTTACAGTGCTCAGGCATTCCACCGACAGTCAAGCTGTCCGCCAGCTCTTTATGCTTCACAAGACCCTAGGCTCAAAACTAAGGGTCAGTTAAATACAACTCTCAGGGCAGTTAATGTATGAAATCTAAACAATTATCCGAACTCTTTTAGATTTTTCAAATTAATCGCAATTATTTAGAATAATACGCCAAAGTATGCATTTTTATATCTATACTTAGGGTTTGGAAAAAAGAAAGGCTACTCTGATATTTCCTCACAGTATATAATGATTCCATCCTTTCGAGAGGGTACATTAAGAGATTGGTTAAATCCATTAGCCACTCTTTGCCTTATTGGAAGATACCTTATCTCTTAGGATTCTATAATAAAGAGCTTCAATAAGAGGAATAATTACTTAGATCCATCTGCTGAATATAATAGATCGGTGTTCAAGTCTAATATGTTTAAGTAGATGGCATACCAATATAGGGTGATTTTTTTCATACTTCATACAATTCAATAGTTTGAACATGTTCTTTTGCTCTTTAATAGAGCCTGACAGCCTAAACTTTGATAGCAATGTATTAGCTTTCGATGAGATATGGAGACTCCATAGTAATTTTTTTTTTAAGTGAAAACGTTTCCGTGTTTATTCTAATAGTTTTTGTTCCTTAAAAAAAAAAAATAAAAAGCCTGGATTATATACGTTCATTTGTAAAGGAAGCAAAAGGAAAATAGGAACAATAACTTAACAGTAGTAGAGTTACTCAAAATATTTTGGTTTGTACTAATATTTTGATTAAAACTAATATTTTATTAATGAATTTGAAGATATGAGCCAGCTTGGGGCAAATACATTGATCTTCTATATCAATCTTCAGCTGTTGATTGATTAATAGATCATTTTAATTTATTGGCTCATTTTACAATGGTAGTTAGCTTTGCATAATAATCTAGTCTAAGCTCCTGAATTTACTGAATGCCATCCTTACTTCTATAATCTATAGAGTTCTCAGGCTGACGGTGTCAAAAAAAAAGTTGTGCCAGACACCTGAAAAAAAATAATGGGAAATGAGATTGAAACTATTCGTGCTATAGGAGTAGGGGACAAAGGACTGAGATCAACTCCACTGAAACAGAAAACATGAATGCTTAACCACCGTGATGAGCAAGTGGAAAAGTAATGGAACACATTAGGGGGGAGGTCGGATGTTATGTTTAGACTCCTGTGTTTGATAATTGGAACTTACAGGAGCTAGATTTCTATCTTTCCCCATAAACTTCCAGCTTACGGTACTATTTTCCTTGATATATATATTTCAAAGGGAGGTCTCCTGGGTCCTGGAGAAACACATTTTTGGCATAAAACTAACACATGGCAGAGAGAAGATTCATATCTTAAAGGGACAGAGAAAGAGTTTACTATGGAATGTTTTCTGAAGTAAATATTCTAAGAAAATAGAAATAAAGAGGGCTAAATTCAGGGAGAAACCTAACACTTAATCAAGTTAAAGGGAAAATTAGGAAACAAGGAATCATTCACTTGATTATTTTTGATCCATAGACAAGATCACCAAAAAATGTTATCTAAAATATCATGATACTGCTATTCAACAACTCATATTGGCTAAGTCATGTGATATGTTCTTGCATAGGTTTAATCATTTTAGAAAAAAAAAAAAAAATCCTGAGTACAACATCCAGAAGAAGGAGATTGTGGTGAAGGGAGATGAAGTGATCTTTGAGTTCTCCTGAAGACCAACTATGTAGTTTGGGGAATTGAAAAGAAGGCCAACTTAGAGAGTACTACATGTTGGATTCCATCTTATTGCTACTTAATAATGTACATCTTTCTCATCCTGTTTATGTCTGACATGCAGCTACTGAAACTATTCCTGTGGTTAGAAGACCTGACCGAAAAGATCTGCTTGGATATCCCAATGTTGGTGCATCAACATCAGCAAGTACGGATAGAAGTGCTCCCCTGGAAATAGGTCTTCGGCAATCTACTCTAGTCAAACAAGCTGCAGATGAAGTTTTAGAAAAAGCAAAAAAAAAACCCAAATTGAGGATAAAGAGTGTGTGAGTCTTGATAAAGAGAGATTGGCTGCTCATTTGGAGGGTCACAAAGAAGGGATTGTACAGACTGAAAAGATTAGATCTTTGTCTAAAGCTATGTCAGTGGAAAAAATTGATGCAATCAAAGCCAAAATTCTGGCTAAGAAAAGATCTACTATCAAGAATGATCTAGATGATGATATAACTGTCCTGAAACAGAGGAGTTTTTTTGATGCTGAGGTAGATATGACCCAAGATATGGTTAGCAGAGAGGGACTATGGAGGACACAGACAACACTCTTACATAGAACAGGAAATAATTTTTCCAAGAATATATTTGCAATTCTTCAATCTGTAAAAGCCAGAGAAGGACATGCACCTGAACAGCAATGGGCCCCAAATGCAGCACTGTGGATCCAATGTTGTGTACTAAACAGCCTATCCCAGCTGCCTATAACAGATATGACCAGGAAAAGTTCAAAGGAAAAGAAGAAGTGAAGAGCTTCAAAATTGACAGTATGTGCACATACCATGGTATGACACTGAAATCTGTAATGGAGGATGTGTCTGCTTGTAAGACTCAGACCTCTGCAGCCCAACCCATACCAAGACCAGTTTCTCAAGCAAGACCTCCCCCAAATCAGAAGAAAGGATCACAAACACCTCTTATCATAATTCCTGCAGCTACTACCTCTTTAATAACCATGCTTAATGCAAAAGACTTTCTATAGGATCTGAAATTTGTCCTATCAGATGAAAAGAAGAGACAATGTTGTCAACAACAAAAATGAAATTCTAATACACAGAAAAAAGACCAGATGCAACCAGGGGGCACTGCAAATAGTGTCACAGTACCTTATAGAGTAGTAACCAGCCCCTTAAACCTATGCCTCAAGACTGGGACCAGTTGTAGCAGTTTTTGTGCAAGGTCCTGTGTGGCAGTTCAAAGATTGGCCATGGCTTTTGCCTGATGGATCACCAGTTCACATATTTGCTAAAATTAAAGCCTTCCATCTCAAGTATGATGAAGTTTGTCTAGATCCCAATGTTCAGAAATGGGATGTAACAGTATTATAACTCAGCTATCACAAACATTATTTGGGCACACCAGTTTTCTTATGCTTTTGGGAAACATTAGACAGGTACATGGTAAAGTGTAAATCCCACTTGAGATTCTGAGTTGTTTGCCACCCCCATTTCTGGGAAATCTGGATTAAGAAGCATGGATATACCTTGATCTAAAGACAAGACTCAAGCTTTATGAATTTATTAGGAACTAACAAATGAAGAAGGTCATAGATGGATCTTTTATAAGACCTTATCTGATGCTTTTTGCTTCGAAGGGGTGATGCTTGTCATCCATATAAGTAAAAATTTTGTTTACAACTTTTTTTTAATATTTAGCCTTCTAGTCTGCAATGGAATTTGCATATTTTGATAGAAGATTTTTCTCCATTGGTTAAACCAGCATTACTTAAAATTTGTTTCTTTAGAAAATAAATGCAGGTTATAATTGTGTGTATGTATATTTACAGGATATACGGCTCTCTGAGCCACCTTTCTTCTGATTTTTCATTGCTTTTTTATTTTTACTGAAAATATGGTATAACAAATGGTATTAAATTTTAGTCTTTGGAACATCCAAAACCAAACAAAAGGATGTGACTATTTTGAGTGAATCAAACAACAACCTCTCTGTATACTATATCTCCACTTACTCTTTATTTAAAAAAGAATAATGAAAAATCAAGAATAATTCTTCAATGTTGGTTGAACCGTTCAGCCTTTTTAAGACTTCTAAATGAATACATGTAAAGAATATACTTTCTCCTCGCTGACTTTGATGATTTTTAAACTTATAATGATATATTTATACCTGTGATATCTTTCCCTTTGGAAAAAATCTCAAAACAGATTAAAAATGTAATAGTCTGTAAAAAAAAAAAAAAGAAAACAGAAAAAAGAAAAAGCCCTTCGATATATAAGACAAAGGTGTGGTACAATAAACTACCATGTAATCAGACCAAATGTATTGATTTTTTTCAAAGTCAACAAAAAATGAATTAATTCATTAAACACATGAGTATTATGTATATAGAAAAAAGTCTAGTTAGAAAATGTGTAGATACAGAGTTTTCTCTTAATATACAAAGTTGGAGAATCAATAGTGTGTGTGGTGATAACTAACACCTTTATGCTAATTAATTCTTATTCTGACCTTGGTCTTCACATTCAAATCACCAGGGCACGTGTGTGTGGTATAAATTATATTGAAAGTGCCTTTGAGATGTATATACAATAAAGCCACATATTTCAGATTTTGTGACTGTCAAAGAAGCTACATTTTCTGTTTCTTTGAATATTAATGTATAATAAGTCATTTACAAATGTTTCATCTGTGTGTATGTGTGTGTGCATGTGTGTGTGTGTGTGTAATGTTTACTTGTTAAATCAGGTAAGAGATGTTTCTGAAAATTTTACTGGACAAAAACAAACAAAAATGCTATTTTCATTACAGGCTACTTAAAGTCAAAGTTCTAAGTAAATTCACTCCCAAATCGGTCAAATCCATTATATTGTTTTATATGTGGGACTACTATGTGCTGCACCTAAACTATGATCTATAGCAAACACTGAAGTCATTTAAGTTCTATGTATAGTGAGAATATCCTTTTCCAATTACAAGTGCCCTACAAAAATAATTTTATCTCCATATCTATATTGAAATAAGTATGTAGACTATCCTTAGGCATGATGTGTTGATAGTCAGTAATTGAAACTGTAGGATAGTTTCCTGATCGAAAATATTTAATTCCATGGTTGATTTAAATATCCAGGAAGAAATTGGAAGAATATATTATTATTGTTTAACTATAACAGCAAATTCATGAAAATAACTTTTATCTATAAAAAATTGGAGAAACTGGCTCAGAAATTGACTCATGGAATTCCATGATCTTTTTTGTCCTCTTCTATCAGTTGTAAGGATCTGTCCCCTGGTTAACAAGCTATTTGTGATTTTTCAGGTGTGACTATCAGTAACTATCAAAGTTTCATGTAGTAGGCCTCAGGGGAGAAAGCTGCTCTTCCCAGACTAGACTTGGCGCAGAGCCAGTGCGCTGCAGTCTCTGATGGGAATTGTAGTCAAGATCTCAGGGTCCCCTGGCCATCACACTGTTCTCATATTTGCATTCCTAGCCCCAGAACTTTTATTTTTAGTTCTGCTATATTTATGTAAGGCCTTCACTTAGGTCCTCTTTAGGCATTTCTGCCAAGGGGAAGCCATGATTTATGGGGGTAACGGGGCATAAAGAAGAAGACACAAAGAAGACACTTCTCCCCACTCTCAGTACCCAGGATTTTTCACTCCTATTTTCCTTCGTTTCAGGTGCCATAAAGCTGCCAGAGCCTTTTGTGTAGGGCCCTTACAACAGAGAGAAATTCTTATTTCTAAACTAATCCACTTGATCCCAAACTGGTGCTCAAATTCATGGGTGGAAATGAAGGAGGGATGAGGGGTGATTGCTCTGGTTTTAGCTTCTTGATTGCAATAAGAAGTAAAGCCTTCACTGATACTGTCATTTTTTTCTCTTTGCCATTTTAATTAAGTATTCGGACATCCCATTGCTTCACTCTCTCTACAGCTGAGCTGAGCCCTTGACACATTCTTTATATATGTTATACAATTGTATATATATGTAAAATTTACGTATATATAGAAAATTGTGCTAATACTAAAAGATTTATAGTTGAACATCATAGGAAATGTTCCTGACTTTTATTGAAATTATAATCATCTTTTAAAAACTGCCTCCATATTTTTCATTGATAAATCAAAGGTAATAACTGTAACCTTTTAGGAATTAGATAACACTTCTGCATGTGCATGTGCATTGGTAATAATATGGGTCTAGATATAGCTTAATTTGTAAATTTACATTAGGAGCTTTAAGATACTTAGACATATTACTTGGAAACAAAAAGGAGTACATGGTCATAGAGAATCATATGGCAGCAAATCTAAGACCTTTGACATCTGAATTTCACACAAGTTAGAAAACAACATGGGCTTTATCCAAAGCTCATAAGAGGAAAATTTGAGAAATATGAACAAGGACATTTTAAACTCATACTTTGATACAATGTACAAAATATGGAATTGAGAGGTGGGAATATACCCTATTTTATGATTTAGTAATTTATGATTAGTTACTTATAAGAGAACAGAATAGAACTTTATTGATTCAGATTTGGAAAGAGATATTTGAGATATGAATTAGTTTTCTATCATCACAAAGTCAAGAGTGTAAAACAACACAAGTTTATTCTCTTACATGTCTGGTGATCAGAGTCTAAAATATGTCCCCATTTTTTCTGAAGGCTTGAGGATAGAATCTGTTCCTTTCCTTTTCTAGTGTCTGGAGGCCACCTGCATTCCTTGGCTTATGGCCCCATATTCTTCCAACGTCGGCCCCCATCATCACTCTCTTTGATACTGACTCTTGATAAGGAATTTGGTAATGGAACTGGTTCACTCAAACAATTCAGGATAACTTTCCCATCTCAGTACCTTAACTCTATCATATCCAAAAAGCAACTTTTGCTATATAAAGTCATATATTCCTAGCTTTCAGGGTTTTGGAGGTAAACATATTCTGAGAGTCATTATTCTATCTACCACATACAGTAAAAGAATCTGACAAATAGAGAAACAAACCCATTTCATAGGGACTGACTAAAGAAGACTATGAAATACAGTTCCTCACCTGTGTTTACCTGACCTGAAAGGGTAGGAACTCAGAACTTGGGATAGTTCTCAGAGACATACAAGTTGATAACAGTGGTAGTAATATTTATACTTATGAGTTTTTCACTATATACAAGAATCTCAATAAAAACATGGTGTATATGTTGTTTTCAATCCTCACTACTGCAATCAGCACTAAATATCTGTAATATCTCTTACTTCTAGCTTTTTTTTTTTTTTTTTTTTTTTTTAGACAAGTCTCACTTTGTCACTTTTGGTATATATATAGAGAATGCCATGGAATCACAGTTCACAACAACCTCAAGCCTCAAGCTCTTGGGCTCAAGTGATCCTCTTGTCTCAGCCTCCCGAATAGCAGGGACTATAGGTGTCCACATCAATGCTTGGGTATTTTTAGAGACAGGGTCTTGGTTTTGCTCAGGCTGGTCTGGAACTCCTGAGCTCAGGCAATCCACCCACCTTGGCCTCCCAGAATTCTATGATTACAGGCCTGAGCCACCACACCTGGCCCTACCTCTAGTTTTAAATGAGCAGTCCAAGTCTCACAAAGGTAACTTGTCTAGGCTGAGAGCGAAAACAGAAAAGTAAATTGAACACAAAAGCTATACTATTTACCTGTGTCCTTAATCACCATGACAAAAAGTAACCTATTAAAAATGACTATCCATATTTACTTCTGTACTTATCTCTATTCATAGGCACTCTGATGGTCAGGCTCACCTCTACTTCATAAGTCAAATGTAGAGGGACATTAAAAAGGCCCTGTCTTCTGGACAGACTCTTTAGAAGATGACATCCCTTCCTCTGAGTAGAGGCAGCTCTGTGCTAGAGTGAAGACCTCAGTGCTAGCAACACAGGTTGGATTTCCAACCTCATTGGTTGCTCCACTGAAAATCAGCCTGGCCTTACATGCGTTTACCCGAGGACCATGTAGTTATTTGAGTGTGAGTGCTTCCTGCATTCACTCTACCACAAGCCAGAAATACCAACTTTCTTCTTCTAACACGTTCAGCATTATCAAAACACTTTTTCACCAAAAGGGGCTACTTAGTTTAGAAAACTAGAAATTTGGGATCAACCCTACTTTTCCTCGCTTGTTCTCCCTACCTCCCTCAAGCCAGTAACAAAATTTCAAAGATTTTACCTCCTTAATATAAAACACGTCTGTCCCACTTTCCATTCTTGTGACCATGAGTTTTCTGAGATGTTAATTCGAAGTAACCCATGTTCTCAAAACTAGGTTGAAAGGTCTTTTTATGACACTGATTTTTTCTCTGCTTTCTTTTGGGACTCATCTCCTCTCAATAGTACAACTTCAGTTGAAGCTAATTACTTGCTGACTTGGGGAGGCTTTATGCTTTTACATGACTCTGCACACTTGCACACATTGATACATGTGCTGCCTTCCTCTTTCACTAGCTTCCCCTTCTTTGCCATTTTTGTTCATTCTTCAAATCCCAACTTAGTCATCCAAGACGCAGGACTGGGTTTGGTGTATTTGTTGCTGCTTCTTACTCTCTTTATTCTGTTGGTTGTCGTTCTTATTTCACTCTCTTGTAAATATTGGCTGACACTCTGCCATTAGACAGAGTTTTTGATGCATAGAAGATACTTACCAAATATAGTAAGCTTCAAGAACAGAATTAAGAAAATAAGGGAAGCATCTGGTATTTATATAGTGTCAAATGCCTCCCAAAATGTTTTACTTTGGAAAAGATACATCCTAATGGGAAGATTCAAACAGAGTACCCTTACAGTTCATAAAAAGGAATGGTGGGGAGATGAGAAAAAGTTTCATGAAGATGGTAAACATGGGTATGAACTTTTACAGACAAGAAGAATTTATACTCGGAAGTAGTGGTGCTCCAATCAGACTAAACAATATAAGCAAAGGCACTGACTTTGGAAACAACAGAAAGTATTTAGAAAGTAAATAAATAACTTTTATATTTGTTAGTGGCATAAATAGGGGAGATGTGGGAAGTAATGGTGCAATAGTAGATGGGTTGAGATTGTGTGAAATACCTTTAATACCAAATACAGAAATCTATAATTAATTCAGAAAAACAAATAGGTACCATTGAACATACTTATTTCCTTTAAGAATTTTTTTTATCCACTTGAGACATATATAAAATTTTCCTTTAGGAAAGGAAAGGTCTCTTTCCTCACATATTGAAATATATTATCACCCTGTATGCTAATTTTCTTTGAGGAAAGTTTAGATTATGAAATACATGTGCAATCACTTAGACATTTTTAATACTAAAAACTTGAAGAAGAAAAGCCATCATTATTTTTGTATCTCTCAAAAGACCTTGCACTTTTCTTTAATTATGAAAGATAATAAATGTTTGCTGATTAAACATGATTAATAATTTAATAGTCACCAAAACCTTAGCATTTAATGAAAGACATTTAATTGGGAGCAAAATAAACTCTATTTTACTCTTTTTATTCCCCAGCACACTATAAGATCTAACAGACTTCTGAGAAATCATTATAAAGATAAATTCTTACTGTCTATTTTACAAAAAAAAAAGTCAATTTATTATATAAGCTACATTCTCTAGATTCTGGGTAATCAGTATTCCATGTATTTAAGGCATGCCATATGCTTATAGTAGACTAAACCATTCATTAATTTTCATTGAACGTAAAAGCTTATATTTAGTTAGAAAATAGTTTATATCTTCATATGATCCATACTCTGTTACCCTTATAGTTACTTGTTCTGCTTGTTCCACTTGTGTGAAGTTGTTTGGTTTAACTGTTAACAGGTTAGAGTGATGGAAAGTTGGTGCTTACACATGTCAGTTGGAAGTTCTGTTTTATAGTTAATATAGATTTAGCTGTGATTACAAATATTCTGCTTTCTTAACTGTACTGCACACGGCATGATACAGGAGTAGGAAAAATGACAAAGTCTACAAATGACCAGATCAACTTTGATTTCTTTATACTTCAAGATTTATCTTGTGTCTCTATGTAACACTTAAAGTAGTTCTCTAATGGATGATATCAGAATCCTCCCAGTATTAAGCATTACTTTATTCCCTTGCTTTACTGTCATTACTATTATTACCAAACGATCAATGGATACATCAAGTCAGTAAAAACTTATTGAGTAACATTTATGTGCAATGCACTTTGTGGGGAGATCAGTCATGATAAGCTCTAGGACATATAGAAAAAAGAGACACAGCTTTGTTGGAGCTTATAATCCTTACCAACGTGCAGCTAAGATCAATGAGACCCCTAAGAGCAGGAAAAGAACATTTGTATCTATGAGCAATTTTCTTTGTAAAAATTTACTCTTGCTTGAAGTCATAGCATAGAAAATTGAGAGCTCAGCTTATTTTGTAGGAGATACAATATAGTAAAGAAGGACAGGTAGTTTATAAATTCTGTTCTTTTTTATGTATTCACAGTGTACTTGCAAGCACTACAGATCAATAACGTATATTATACAGCCAGAGAACACACACAGAGGCAATTTGTGCATATTCCAGCAGGGGCTGGGGAAACATGAAAGAAATGTGTGATGTCCCTCCAGGTGGCAATTTGTTGGTGCAACTCACATATTATTTGATCTGAAATGGACTTTCTGGTTCAAAACCTTTATTTTATAGATGTAGAACTAAAGTCCCCAGTTGGTAGGGAGGGGTTTGTATAAAGAGAGGAATACGGGGTGATATGCTATATTTAAGCTTAGCCTAGAGTCCAGGTCTTTTAACTGTTGTCTGCATTTTTCCTCTTAATGTCCCATTGCATCTCAGGCCTAAATTTATTGAAAGACATTTTCAGAGAGGATCTGAAAGTTTCATATACCCAAGGTAACCCGGTCTTACTGGCATGAAGCACACACATACACACAGAGAGCAATATTTCTTGGCTAATTGGCAGAATAGCACTGGGACTTGAATAAGAAACAGCTCAAGAAAGAAACACATGAAAGTGTGAGTGATTGTAAATTGGTTTCATAATAGTACTGAGTACATTTCTTCCATTCTTGAGATACTGTACTAAGTAGGATATGTTCCAGCTCCATCCATGTAAATGTAAAAGAGGTAAAGTCTCCATCTTTTTTAAGGCTGCATAATATTCCATGGTATACATATATCACAATTTATTAATCCATTTGTGGGTTGATTGGTACTTGGGCTTCTTCCATGACTTGACTATTATGAATTGAGCTACAATTAACAATCTGGTGAAAATATCTTTGTTATAAAGTGATTTTTGGTCTTTTGGATATACACCTAGTAGAAGAATTGCAAGATCAAACAGCAGGTTTCCTTTTATATCCCTGAGAATTCCATACTTCTTTCCAAAAGGGACATATTAGTTTGCACTCTCACCAGCAGTGGATCACAACTATGGTCCAAGATGAAGGAGAGAGGAGGGAGGGATGGGAGCAGAGGGAAGGTCAGATTGAGGGAGGGTGAATGGGGGGAATCACACCTATGGTGCATAATGCAAGGGTACATGTCAGATCTATTAGTATAGAGTATAAATGTCTTCACAAATATTTAAGTAAACAAGATGAGGTATATATTAACCAATGTGATGTAAGTGCTCCTAATTCTGTATGAAATCATCACATTGTACCCCCACAAATGCATTAATGTATACATGAAAAAAAATAAAAATAGGCTCGGCGCCTATAGCTCAACCGGCTAAGGCGCCAGCCACGTACACCTAAGGTGGCGGGTTCGAATCCCCAGCCTGGACCCGCCAAACAACAATAATGGCTGCAACCAAAAAATAGCCGGGCGTTGTGGCGGGCGCCTATGGTCCCAGCTACTTGGGAGGCGGAGGCAGGAGACTCGCTTGAGCCCAGGAGTTGGAGGTTGCTGTGAGCTGTAATGCCACAGCACTCTGCCCAGGGGGACAGCTTGAGGC
>CAUYQS010037866.1:0-27076 GCA_963574585.1 Otolemur crassicaudatus
TGTTAAAAGGTATTCCGTATTGTTACACAACAATGTAATACACTTAGCATTATCAAACTACACACTTGAAAATGGTGAAGATGGTGACATTTACGCAATTTTTTTTTTTTTTTTTTTGGTTTTTTTTTGAGACAGAGCCTAAGGCTGTCCCCCTGGGTAGAGTGCCGTGGCATTACAGCTCACAGCAACCTCCAACTCCTGGGCTCAAGCGAGTCTCCTGCCTCCGCCTCCCAAGTAGCTGGGATCACAGGCGCCCACCACAACGCCCGGCTATTTTTTGGTTGCAGCCATCGTTGTTTTGGCAGGTCCAGGCTGGGGATTTGAACCCGCCACCTTAGGTGTACGTGGCTAGCGCCTTAGCTGGTTGAGCTATAAGCGCTGAGCCAATGTTCCATATTTCTGCCCGAGGCATTTATTGAAAGCCAACTTCAGATCTGAATCAGGGCATTGGAAGATCAGTGAGACCACGGACCCTGGCCTCAAGGAATTTCTCGTTCTCAGTAGCTTCCATGCACGTGAAGTGTTACAGTTCCATGTATAAAGAAGTAATTAATTTTGTCCCAGGTGGAGGGCAGATTTGGGGTTGGGTGTGGTCACCACAGGTTTCAGAGAAGAGCTAATCTGGCCTGGGCCTTGGAGAAGGTATTTCAGGTGAAGAAACCTCACGGGCAGAGAGACCCAGGGCGTGAGCGTGTGTAGGGCCTAGGTATAGGGAGGGGTCCAGTGCCAGGCTGCGGGTGGACCTGGCTGTGGCTGGGGAGCAGCTGCCTTGTGGTCTGGGAGACGGGAGGTCAGAATGCCGCAGGAGACTTGGCCCAGGGGTGTCTGGGGCAGCCTTTCCTTTTCCCTCACCTCACACAGCCCGGGAGTGGTGAGCCTGGCAGTGGGGCCTCCCCCGCAGATGCCTCTGATGAGGTCAGCACGGGCCTCCTTGGCCTGCCCGAGACCTCTGTGACTCATAGGCTCAGGGTCAGTCAGAAAAGCCTAA
Source organism: Otolemur crassicaudatus (assembly GCA_963574585.1). Classification (NCBI taxonomy): domain Eukaryota; kingdom Metazoa; phylum Chordata; class Mammalia; order Primates; family Galagidae; genus Otolemur; species Otolemur crassicaudatus. The sequence continues at coordinate 989 of CAUYQS010037866.1, forward strand.
TGCTGTAGCCACCAGTACCTGCTTGCCCCAAATAGCAGAGGGAGCCTGGGGCAGAAACAGGAGTGGCTGGTACATTTGGGACCAGGTCCCCCTGGGACGTGCCTGATCAGATTATCTCTCCTTAGGCTCAGCGCTCCATGGCGAGGCCTCAGCCCAGCCCACAGGGCCCCCCCAGGTGGAGCAGGCCAAGTCGCCCCAGCCCTGTGGCCCATCAGAGGAGGCCAGGGCCCCTGGTGAGAAGCAGAGGCCCCAAGCGGGCCAGGGGACACCATCAGTCATCAGCAGGCACAGTCCCGGGCTAGTCCCCCAGCCTGACTTCGGGCCCAGGCCCGGCCAGAGGAGTGTCCAGGTGTCAGCCACCTTGTCGTCCTCCCAGCTGTCCTCCTCCTCAGGATCATCCTCTTTGTCTGTGGCACCTGCCGCGGGGACACTCGTACTGCAGACCTCCCAGTGCTCCATGACCAAGGCCTGCCGGCAGCCACCCATCGTCTTCCTGCCCAAGCTCGTGTATGACATGGTCATGTCCACCGACGGCAGCGGCCTGCCCAAGGCTGCCTCGCTTCTGCCCTCCCACTCAGTCATGTGGGCCAGCTCTTTCCGGCCCCTGCTCAGCAAGACAATGACATCCACAGAGCAGTCGCTCTACTACCGGCAGTGGACAGTGCCCCGGCCCAGCCACATGGACTACGGCAACCGGGCTGAGGGCCGCGTGGACGGCTTCCACCCCCGCAGGCTGTTGCTCAGCGGGCCCCCGCAGGTGAGTGCCCCCAGCGCCAACCCCAGACTCAGGACAGGGAGGCTTCGGGCTGACTGTATCCACTTGCTCACTTTCTGCCCCTCCCATGCTGGAATCTTCTCTGACAGCCCAGGCTGGGCAGGTGGGAGCTGGGTGACTTCCATTTCTCCTCTCTGTGATGTAGGGGACAGAGGGGACATTTCCACCTGCTTCATGTATTCCCAGCCATCTCACATGGCCCTTGTGTGCTGTGCACACTTCCTCCCCCTTCTGCCTTGGAAGGTTTGATGAGTGGTAACAGGGAGTTGGGGGCTCTGTTTCCCTTCTCAGCCCTCCCCAGCTCATAGCAGTTCCCTACCTGTGAAAGTCCTTTTACCTCTCAAAGTGGCAGAACCTCCAGGGCACAAGTGTCCAGAGTGGCACACGTGTACGGGGGAGAAGGAGGAGGAGGAGGACACTGTGGATGGGGCTTAGCTCTTTGGACAAACAGTGGCCGGGAGCTGGGCTCTGGGTTCGGGATGCTTCTCTGTGTCAGTATCTATCTGTGTTTCTTGAACTTGGCAAATGACAACTGTTAAAAAATGAGAAAGAAAGAAAATGTTTCTTAACAGGTCGTTTCCATCACTCCTCACATGGGATCAGATATCATCAGTCTTTAAAATTTTTTGATAGGTGAATAATAGTAACCTTATAGGTTTGTTAGTGAGATTTAACATTTTTAAAAAGTATTTCTTGGTCATCAGTGTTCTTTCAGTGATTTTTCTGGCTGGTAGTCACCCAGCTTGAAAATAAGACCCTATCTTATATTTAATTTTTCTCAAGAAGACACATTAGGGCTTATTTTCAGGGGATGTCTCTCTGTGCCGAAATGCATGGCATGGCTAAGCAGATACACTGCCTAGCCACACCCATCACTAGGTCTTATTATCAGGGTAGGGCTTAACAAATGCATAGAAATCCTGCTAGGGCTTATTTTGGGGGTGGTCTTATTTTCAGGGAAACACGGTACCTGCCCAGCCTGGGCCGTCAGAGAAGATTCCACCATGGGAGCGGCAGAAAATGTTTTTTCTTCAGATCATTTGGCTTTTTCTTGTTGCTTTGTAGGAGAACTTCAGACATTATGAGTTTTCGTCCTTTGTTTATTATATATGTTGCAAATATTTTTTCTGAAGCTTTTCTGTACCCCTGGTTACATGTCAGATTTTCCTCTTTAATGTTAGCTTTTTTATTCATCAGCATTTGCTGAGTTTCCAGCTGGAAACTCAGGCATCGGGCTCTGTGTTTGGAAAGTGCATCCCTGAGTAACTATGTTATGAGTTGGTGCTAGAACATCCCAGGCTAGCCCACAGGTACTTCTTTACTCAATGGTGACCAACGTGAGGGAAGGTTCATAGTAAATACGCTGGCCTGGTGCTGGGCTGAGGGAGCAAGGGACTGTGTGGTAGAGAAAGGGAGAGAAGGAAGAAGAGAAAGGTGGTTCTTTTCTTGGGTTTAGGAGGACAGAAATGAAATGCCAACTTTTTATTTCTTGTACAAAGAATTTTATTATCTAGCCGTTTGCAATTTTTAAGGCTCTTGAGACATTATGTTTTACGTTGTCAATTCATTTTAATTTTTGAAGCAGACTTTCCTAACCTTAGGATAAAGTTCTGTTTCTTTTTTTTTTTTTTTTTTTTAAGTTCTGTTTCTAACAGCTTAAGAAGCATGGCTGGTTAAAATCTGGAGACATATCTGTAGCGGTTTACAAACAGACAGGCCTCTAGCTCTGGAGAGTCCACCTGCAGGCTGGTTTAGACCACGCTTTCCCTTACTTGTCTGTGGGTCCACAGGGCTCCTGTGTTAATGACAGGCTCCTTAGGTGGGGTGTACTGCCCAAGGCACAGCAGGTGTTCAGCCTGCACCCCCCGGGACGGGATTCCTGACTGCGGGCTCCCGTTTCCACGTGTTCACAGATCGGGAAGACGGGCGCCTACCTGCAGTTCCTCAGCATCCTGTCCCGCATGCTCATCCGGCTGACAGAGGTGGACGTTTACGATGAAGAGGAGATCAATATCAGTGAGTTATCTGTTCGGTGACACGTGGGTGTCCAAGCCCTTAATCGCTTTCTCAAGTGACTGCCGTGTGTCTTTCACTTTCCAGATAGAATTCTGAGACTCACAATCAGACTCTTCCCCTTAGCCTAAGGCAGCGGTTCTCAACCAGTGGGCCGAGACCCCTTTGTAACAACGAAAATACATCCTGCATATCAGATATTTACATTACGATTCATAACAGTAGCAAAATTACAGTTAGGAAGTAGCAATGAAAATAATTTTATGGTTGGGGGTTACCACAACATGAGGAACTGTATTAAAGGGTCGCGGCATTAGGAGGCATTTGGAAGGTTGAGAACCACTGCCCTAAGGTAATGACTGCTGAGTACCTTCCCAGGCTAGGGAAGGTGGATATTTTACATAAACCACCACGCTTAGCCTCTGTGCCCCACCAGGACATTGTCATTCCCTTTTCCTATGGACCATATGCCCAGGTGTCAGGCCAGGGTGAGGGGGGTGGCAGAGCCAGAATTAAATTGGATTTGACTTGGCCCCTGGAAAGTAGACTTCCCCCTCAGAAGGCTTCCTACCAGGCGTCTGGGCACATAGGTCAATACCCTGGGGGCAAAATAGGACCGAGCTGTGGGGAAAATCTTGTCCTGGAAAATCCTGTCCAGGATCGACCCTGCTTCAGGCAAGCCTCTCTGTGGACGGCCTGTCTGTGCTCTCCAGGAGGCACCCCGTCCCTCTTCACCCACCCCTCCCAGTGGCTGGTAAACTTGGACCAGTCTCCGAACCTGTTATCTGCGGAGAGTGTGTGTGAGGGGTCCCGGCTGTGCTGGTGTCCACGCAGCACCTTGTGTTTGAGTTTGACTTGGGGAACTTTGGGACCCTACAGAGCCCTTCCAGCCCTCCATGTTCCTTTGAGGGAAAGAGGAGGCTCTTCAGCCCAGCCGAGTTTTCTGTGGTTTCCCCACAGCTCAGAACCACATTTCAGACAAAAGCCGCAGCCGCTTGTGTCTGTCTCCTTGCTGTCTTGGATATTCCGAGACAGGATTTGAACCAACAGTTAAATGTCAGGGCCCATTCCCTTAAATACTCTGTCATCACCTCACTGTGCTCTTTATTACACAGATGACTCCTGTCCTGTAGGATGTTGTACGGATTGGATGCCGTACACGTGAAGCACTGTGTGCCTATTAACGCAGTAAACATCCCTCTCCTTGCTGTGGATGGCACCCTGCCCGTGTATGCAGTACAGAGGGCGGGCGGGCGATATAATCGATACGTTACATAATTTGACTTGGAACAGTCAATGAGCACCATAGACCAGACCCGTCACAGTGGGTGATGACACATGGCAAATGTCAACGTGTTGTTTGCGCCAGGGCTGGTGTTGGTGTTCAGAAGGGAATACCAAGGGGCCAGGACACCTGAGCAGCTCTCCAGAATGGAGTGACAGGAGCTGAGCTGAGTGGCTGGGGAGCATTTGGATATTCAGAGGCAAGAAAGGAAGCAACACAGGCTCCATAGGTCCCACTCTGTTGGGAAGAAGCACAGGGCTTAGGCTGTCGGGCCAGGCGTTGGCGTAGGGGCCAAGAGAGCAATCCCCTTCCTATGCAGAGTATGAGGCTGTCCTCTGGGCAGAGATCCAGATGCATTTTCTTGCCTCGCTGGAGCAATCCTGAACATGGAATATGAATCAGAAGCCTCTGAGATACAGTGGGACTTCCCAGTGACTTTAGACTTAATAACAACCCCGCCTTAAGCATCATGCTTGTGTACATTTAAAATGTGGTCATGTGCCACGTAATGATGTCTTGGCCAACAACAGACCACGTATATAGATGTGGTCCCATAAGATGATAATGAAACTGGAAAACTTCTTCACCTGTTTACTCACATGTTTGTGGTGTGCTGGTGTAAACAAACCTACTGGGCCGTCAGCCATATAAAAGTCCAGCGCATACGATTATGCACAGGACATGACACTTGGTAGATGACTGTGTTACTGGTTAAGGTAGCACAGCGTATTACTATGTTATGCTTTTTATTAGAGTGTACTCTTACATTCTAGTTACAGTAAACAAACAGGTCCTTCAGGAGGTCTTCTAGAAGAAAGCATTATTATCCTAGGAGATGACAGTTCCACGCATGTTTCTGCCCCTTCCAGCGGCCAAGATGTGGAGGTGGCAGGCAGTGATACTGACATCTCTGACCCTGTGCAGGCCTAGGTGAATGTGTGCACTCGTGCCCTAGCTTAGTTTTTAAGAAAAAATATAAAAAGTTAAAAAGATTTTAATATAAAAAAGCTTACACAATGAGGATATAAATAAAATATTTTTGTACAGCTTTACTATTGATGTTTTAAGCTGCATTTTGCTGCAAAAGAATCAAAAGTGAAAAAAATAAGAAGTTGCTAAAGTAAGCTAAGGTCAGTTTACTATTGAAGAAAGAATTTAAAAAACCTTTAGCCTACATGTTCATGTCTATAAAGTTCACAGCAGTGCACAGCAACGCCCCAGGCTTTCATGTTCACTCACTACTCACCAGAGCAACTGCCAGTCCTGCCACCTCCATCCACGATAAGTTTCCCAAACAGGTGCACCATTTATCTTTTATATTGTAGTCTTACTATCCCTTTTCTATATAGGTACACAGACACTTACCCTGTGTTACAGTGACGTAGAGTATTCAGTACAGTAATGTGCTGTCCAGGTTTGTAGCCTCTGTGTAGTAGGCTGTCCGTCAAGGTTTGTGTGAACACAGTGCATGCTGTTTGCACACGACAACATCATTTATGCATTTCTCAGAATGCGTCCTGTGAAGCAATACATGATGGCAAATCAGTTTTACTTCCTAGTTGGTCACACATCTGTGTTTCTGCCAACCTTGTAGACCTCAGAGAAGAACCAGACTGGCATTATTTGCAGCTCAGTGACTCCTGGCCAGACCTGGAGCTGTTCAAGAAGATGCCCTTTGACTATATCATTCACGACCCCAAGTATGAAGACGCCAGCCTGATTTGTTCTCACCATCAGAGCATAAAGCGTGAAGGTCAGACTTCTGCCTCTCTTGCTTCACCCCCTTCCAAAGTATGTGAGCATAGTCTCTGAAAGGGTTGAACTGAGTCGCGTTAGGAGTGAAGTCTAGGGGTGGTGCCTTAACCAGTGATGCCTAGTACAGAACTGAGATGACACCAGTAAAGGCAAGGGACCACTGTGGAACCCATGAGAGAAAGATGTGCAGCCCAGGGGGTGCTGAGTGGTGAGGACAACACGCTTACTGACTGACATGGTCAGAATGTTGCAAAGACTCAGGTTGAGGGAGACTAGGAGACATGTGTGTTTACCTCTGAATTTGAGGTTGCTGTAACAGCGTGGGACACATGCTGCCCTCCTCCCTCAGTCTCTGGCTTTCTCGCTGCCTCCTAGGCATCCTCACCCACTTCCATAATGCTCTGCAGTGTGCCAGGGCTGGTGTGATTATCAACGTACCCTAGGAACATCTGGCAAATGCAACGGGAAAGAAAACTACTCACCAGTCTCCAGTTTCAACCAACAATTTTGTCTAAAGACAAAATAAATTGCTCTCAGCATAGATCCCTTTCATTGAGAGTCCTTCTCATAGGCTGGTCTCTAATGAAAATTTACTAATAATCTTAATCCTGCCAAGTCATTGGAGAAAATGAGAGCAATTTACCTGCACTGCTGTATTTGCATGTTACGCTGACAATCGGTTTAAATTGTCACGTGGTGGATCCTTAAATAGGAGTTTATAAAACATTTTCAGGTCCATAGTAAGACATCCTGTGACAGTTTATTAGTTTATCCCACGGAGACTTTGTCCTTCCCTTCAATCAGCTGTCTCCCCGAGGCCCAGGTGACCACACGGATCCCTATCATTGCCTGGCCATTTTGAGCGTTTTCACTTAGTTTTGGCTCGAGCAGGTAGGGGCTAAAATGTTTGCTTTGTTTCCTGCTGCTCTTCACACTGGGGAACGTGGTGCAGACAGAGGGACGCCCCGGAAGCCCGAGGACCTGTACGTGCGGCGTCAGACAGCGAGGATGAGACTGTCCAAGTACGCGGCGTACAACACGTACCACCACTGTGAGCAGTGCCACCAGTACATGGGCTTCCACCCCCGCTGCCAGGTAGGCCGGCGCAGCCCTCCCTGGCTGCACTAACGGTGGCTCCTGCCAGGTGTTACACCTCGGCCCACGTCATCTGTCCCCTGTTCTTTCACATTTTGTCCTAGCACAGGACATGCAGGGCTTTGGAAGCCCTGCTTCCTGGTCTGCTTGCGTCCTTGGTTCCCTTCCGCAGCCTGAAATCATTGCTGACACCAGAGAACCCCGCGTTTCTCCCGGGCTTGCAGGTTTATCGGCAGCCAGGTTTCGTGACCATGGAAGGCATCGGTGTCTTTGGGTTCTGTTGGTTCCTAAAGTTAGCTGGGCACTGCGGGCACTCCCTGAGTGCTGCTGACATCCCAGGCATGGGCCACAGAGATGAGAGAGGTGAATAAACTTTGTCTCTGCCCTCAAGGCTCAGTCAAGGAGGGAGATGCACATGTAAACATGTGAAGCAAGCAGAAAGGGCATAGGAACTTCATCGATAAGGGGTGGGCTCTGCATTCATTGAGTGCCCACTGCATGCACGGCAGTGTGCCTGAAGCACTTTTTATATACTGCATGCCCACTGCATGCACGGCAGTGTGCCTGAAGCACTCCCTTCCAGCCTTGTGACGTGGAACAAAATGTTTGTCTAGGATACACAGAAATGGACAAGGCTGCTGACTCAGGGACCAGCTGGTCACCCAAAGCCACTCCTGTAATCTATGCAAGATGCACTGGTTAGGAACTGGCCCATCTGATTTCTTATTTCACACTAAAACCTTATTATCCCCATTTTATAAGTGGAATCCTATCTGGGAAGGGAGCAGAGGAGAGGGTTTGGAAGTATCAGTAAGAACTTGCCAAGTGGATGAGGAGATGAAGGGAGGAGGAACAACCTCTGCGTGTGTGGGGCAGAATCTTGGGGGCGTGGGGAGTGGTCTACAGGGGATGTCGCTGGAGCCAAGTGTAGCTGGGTAGACTCAGGCCAGGTGGCTGACAGAGAGGGCAGAGACCAGACCAAAAAGGCCCAGCATTGGGGGGAGGGATTTGGACTTTTGCAGTGAGAAACCTGAGTAGAAGTGGACACAGGGTAAGCTGCATTTTTGAGTAGTGTCTTACCAGCCTTACGGAGGTGTATGGAAGCCCTGAGAGGGAAAGAGGAGAGAGAGGAGCCAGTCAGACCCCTGGAAGAGGCCGGCAGGATCCCCGATGTTCTGGGCCACTTCCCCAAAGGCCTCAGGCAAGAGCCCTGGCCTCCCTCTTGGTCCGTTTTGCAGAGGGACAGAGCAGCCAAAGGCCTCCCAAGTCTGCCTGGCCTTGGGCTTGGCTGACAAAGAAGTAGCCCCTGTCTTCCTTAGTACTAATGTTTTAAATGTGCGATCTTACTGTTGAGATTGTAAAATACACAGGAACAATTTTTTAAAGGATCAAAATAATCAAGAATTTCATTTGTTCTAGGTAAACTCTCCTAACTTGTTTTCTTAAAGACAAAGTTTTTCTTTTAAGGCAGAAAAAAAAATATATGTGAAAACATTCTCCTGATTTTGAAATTTAGGGAATTGAAAAGTACTCAGGGTGTGAGTCGTCCAGTTAGCTCAGTTGGCGGTGACTCTGCATTGTGCCCTTGGCTGCATTGAGAGAAGGTGGGGGAGCCTGTGCCCCAGAGGCGGGGCCACACCTGGCCTGTGTTCAGGGGGTGCTCAGGAGCCATAGTTGGAGAGGGGCACGCCTGGGAGGTGCAAGGGCATGGAACCAGCCAGAGAGGGATGCAGGGACCAGGTGACTTCCTGGCTGCCACGTCCACACCTCTGTGCTTCTGCTCACTCTGTTCCATGCCCTGTGCTTATGGGGGCTCCCCTGACCTTTTCTTGTTGCATTCTCCTTTGTTCCTTCCCCAGATCAAATCTTTCTCTGTCATCTCTGCTCCCAAAGGGCTCTGTGGCTCTAGAGCCACAGTGGGAGTTCAGGGCCACTGTCTGCTGGTCAGCTTTCCTCCACCCTCAGACCCCAGCGTGTGTAGCATGTTCTGGGAGCAGCGGGCAGTGGGGAGGGCCTCTGGAGGCTGCCTGTGTGGGGCCAAGCTGGGCTGGAGCCCGCAGCTGAGGGCAGAGTGTGTACAGATCCAGAGGGTAGAGTGGCTGGTAAGTGGAGGATGGAGAGGTACCTCAGGAATGAGCCCAAGAGCTCTGAATGTCGGTTTCCACCCCTGTAAATGGCCTGACGACAGTAGCACTTCCAGGGTTGTTAACACCACATGAAGGGGACAGAGCAGTGGCTGGCACGTGTGTTAGGGAAGTGTGCAAGCCTATGTGGGTATCCTCTGACTGATATGCTGCCGCATGTGTAAGTGTGACAGAAAAATACATTCGTTAGAATTAAAGTATGAATGTTGTGGTTGGTAACCCACATCGGGGCTGGGTCAGATCCAGAGTCCAGAGGGCTTGGCAACTGCCTGGCATGGCTGGGTGCCACACCCTCAGGATTGGGGATGGAGCAGGCGCTGGCCGCGTATGGCCTCGGGTATATTGGCCCTGTCTCTTGCTGTGTGTGGCCTTGGGTATACCAGCCCCAGCGGCAGACCTGGGGGCCTGCACTATGCCCTGAAGCCACCATGTGGGTTTTTTGTGCTGCGGGGCAGATGCGGCCGTGAGCCGCATGGTGTCACGGCAGGATGGGCCTGGGATCTTCCGGGAAGCCAGCCGGACTCTGATGGCGAGCTCTGTCCTTCCCCTCACACCGCAGCTCTATGAGTCCACCCTGCACGCCTTTGCCTTCTCTTACTCCATGCTAGGAGAGGAGGTCCAGCTGCACTTCATCATCCCCAAGTCCAAGGAGCACCACTTTGTCTTCAGCCAGCCCGGAGGCCAGCTGGAGAGCATGCGGCTGCCCCTCGTCACAGACAAGGTACCGGCTCGGAGCCCATTAGGGCAGATCTGAGAGGCTTCCCGGGGTCCACTAGACTCTGTAGCTGCCTGATGAGTCAGGGGCACGTGGGACAGAGTGGAGACACAGATGCAGTGGTGGAATTTGGAGCAGGTGGGGTAGCACCGGGGCTTTCGAGGCGCTCAGATTCAAGTTTGAGTCCTGTTCTACCGTTTGCCTGTTGTGTTACTTGGACTCATCACTTAATATCTCTGGACCTCAGTTTCCACATCTGTGAAGTTAGGAAATACTCTTGGAAAAGCATGTAGTGAAAATCATTTGGGCCGGGCTCAGTGGCTCATGCCTGTAATCCTATCACTCTAGGAGGCTGAGGAGGGCGGATTACTTGAGGTCAGGAATTCAAGACCAGCCTGAGCCAGAGCAAGACCTTGTCTCCAGAAATAGCTGGGTGTTGTGGTGGGCGCCTATAGTCCCAGCTACTTGGTGGCGGGCGGGGGGGGGGGGCGGGCTGAGGCAAGAGGATCACTTGAACCCAAGAGTTAGAAGTTGCTATGAACTGTGATACCACGACACTCTACTAAGGGTGACAAAATGAGACTCTGTCTCAAAAAACAACAACAACAAAAAAAAACAAATTATTTGGAATAACCAACGTAAGGAAGGCGCTAACAGCATGCCTGGAAGACAACAGGTGCTGGGAGATGTTCTTCCCCTCCCTAACTTTTATGGAGTGGTCTCTGTTGTGTAGCGTTGTGGACAGTCTCAGGCAGATGGAACAGGACAGTGAGCCCCTTAGGGCCATCACAGAACCTCAGCTGTTAACTTAAGGGCAGACTTGTTTCGTTTGTCCTCTCCTGACCTCTCTTCCTGTATTATTTGGGAGAAAATCCCAGAATTTCATCTATAAATGTATCAGTGGCGTATATCTAAAAAGTATATTATCTTTATCTTTTGAAAAGATTATTCTTAATAATCCGTGGTCTCTGTGGCTACAATTCTTATAGAGGTACTCCTTGCAGGCCAATTCCAGCCCCATAGTCCCAGAGTCCACTGGCTGCTCTTGAATAGCCCCAGTCAACACAGACCTCGTGTAGAAGGCAGCCTGTCCTCCAGAGTGCTAGGTGCCTGTGCAGTTGAAGCTGGCCTCAGACCCAGCAGTCTGTTACTAGTACTGAAAACATTTGTAAAGTACCAAATAGGCTTCCATTGTAAGGTGTCTCCTGCCCCAGGGGCTGGGGTTGGGAATGTTGCTGAGACACTTCATCAGTATGGCTTAAGTGGGGATTTCCCCATTGCTCCTTCCACTTTCCAGCTTTCCAATCAGAACTGGCCATGAGCACCAGCCACGTGCACAGATTTGTGGCAGGTGCTTTAACAATCAGGAGGGAGCAGAAACTCTGGCCTGGCCAAATGAGTTTACTATTTAGGAATGAGTTGAAGAAAACCTAGTTATTTACATCAACAACATAGCAATCTGAATGTCTGACTAGGCTACTTGGGAAAGCAATTGGGAGGGGGTGTCATGTGTCCACAGGGTGGGCGGGATTGAAGACACACAGGAGTACCAGGGGCTTTGAGCACATCGTTACAGCCTAGTATGAGAGGGTGATGAACTTGGCTAACTGCTACACGCCAGTTTCTGTTGCCTAACCACTTCCAAACAAGCATTGATTTAGCTTTGGTTCTGTGGGCTAGCAGTTCAGGTTTGGTTCATATGGACAGATAGTTGGTTATTCTGGCCCAGCTGTGCTCACTCAGAGGTGTGTGGTTAGCTTGCAGGTCAGCCAGGACTGGCTGGTCAGAGCAGCCTCAGCAGGGGTGTCCAGGATGCACCCCATCTCTGCTCCATGGAGTGCCTCATCCTCCAGGCTGCCAGCCAGGCTGTTCCTGTGACGGTTCTCAAAGGGTGCAATGCATAAACCTTCGAGGCTAGACTCAGAACCATGCAGTGTCATTCTTTCCTGCACTTTACTGGCAGAAGCAAGATACAAGGCTAACTCAGATTCTAGGAGTGAAGTTATCTCCATCTGCAGCTGGAGGATGCTGTAGAGTCACATTTCAAGGGCAAGGAATAACTATGAACACACTTATAAACACTACCTCCTCGTGCCTGTGCTTTGCAGAGTCATGAATATATCAAAAGTCCGACGTTCACCCCAACAACCGGCCGTCATGAACATGGACTCTTCAATCTGTACCACGCAATGGACGGTGCCAGCCATTTGCACGTGCTGGTTGTCAAGGAGTACGAAATGGCGATTTACAAGAAATACTGGCCCAACCACATCATGCTGGTGCTGCCGAGCATCTTCAACAGCGCCGGAGTGGGTAGGTGTCTGCTACGCTCTACTCAGCACACCGGTGGTCTGTGCAGGAAGAGAGAACATTCTAGAGGTGAAAGAGTTAAACGTGTGACATCAAGCCTTTGGGTTTTGGACTTTGAAAGCTATTTTTATTTTTTTACTTTCTTGTGCATATTCTTTTTCTTGGTGTTATTAATTCAATTCATATTTGCAGTGGTTAGAAAAATAAGGGGTGAGATCGATGAACATGTACACAACTCGGAAAGCCGCCTTTTCCTCTCTCTAGTTTTCTCTCCCGAGTTGATGGCTACGGTCAGTGGCAGGTGACACCTGTTGGGACAATTGGAGCAGCTTGTCTGGGGGGCCCTGACCAGTGGGTCTCACTGGGCTTCCTGTGGTGGGGTGGTCAGGCCTGAGTTGGTGGGTTTTGCCTGTCACAGGTGCTGCCCACTTTCTCATCAAGGAGCTGTCCTACCATAATCTGGAGCTCGAGCGCAACCGGCAGGAGGAGCTGGGGATCAGGCCGCAGGACATCTGGCCCTTCATCGTGATCTCCGATGACTCCTGTGTGATGTGGAACGTGGTGGATGTCGGCTGTGCTGGGGAGAGAAGCAGGTGAGGTGGCCCGAGAGCTTTGCTTCTCCCCACCCTACAGACAGTGACACAGGAGCACGTCCCTCTTCGAGGACCAGGGGCCCCTCTCTCAGAGGATGCTGTGGGCAGGGGCCAAAGCCTGGTGCAGCACAAGTGGACTCCCATTCCAAGCCTGGCTTGCTTTTAATTTTAAAAAATTGTTCTTCAATTGTGCAGAAAATCCCGTACTGCATACTAAGCATGATATATACATACAGAAAGGGTGGTATAATACAGCCACAGACAGGTTCACAAACTGAGCATACCAATTTAACTAACCCCCATATCAGGAAAGGGTCATCCTTCTGCAGAAGCCCCCTTCTGCCACCTGCAGCCCTCACCCTGCCCATCAGCCCAGCTGCTAACTCCTAGCTTGGGGTTTATCTGCCCTGTGACTTTAGGCAAACAGTGACATCCATTTGGGTTTGAGCCTTCTCATTTCTGAAAGGGCTGTTAATGCCCGTGCTGGAAATCTGTTGTGAGGAGTAACAGAATTATGGCCTGTACATGTGTTCAGCACATGGAGGAAGCAGGGTGTTTGGCCCCTGTGGGTCTGTGCTGGGCTCTAGCCACACTGGCCCGTGTGTGCCTGTGGTGCAGTCGCAAGGCTGGGGCCTCATCCGGCCTGCATGGAGGGCCTTGCTGCTGCCTACATGTCAACCCCTAGGTCCCCCTCCCTCCTTCGCACAGGGAATTTTCCTGGTCAGAGCGGAACGTCTCTTTGAAGTACATCATGCAGCACATCGAGGCATCCCCCAACATCACCCACTATGCCCTGATTGGCCTGCGCAAGTGGTCCAGCAAGACCAGGGGCAGCGAGGTGCGTGAGCCCTTCTCCCGCTGCCACGTGCACGACTTCATCATCCTGAACGTGGACCTGACCCAGAACGTGCAGTACAGTCAGAACCGGTGAGCGCCACACCTGGTGGGGAGGCAGTGGGCCCTGTGCACTGAGTTCTGGGTGAGAGGCCACCTCAGGCTGTGGGCACGGGTCCTTCCACATCACCTCCAAGGTGAGCAGCTCACTCTGGGCGGGCACGGGTCCTTCCACATCACCTCCAAGGTGAGCAGCTCAGACTGGGCGGGCACGGGTCCTTCCACATCACCTCCAAGGTGAGCAGCTCAGACTGGGCGGACACAGGCCCTTCCACATCACCTCCAAGGGCAGCTCCTTCCCCTCTGCCCTGAGGACCACCCAGGCCAGAGCTTCCCCCGGCAGCTTCCAGCCCTCAGCATTTAGTGCCCTGGAACTTTGCACATTCATTTAACCCAGGGGGACCCAGGGTTGCATAATCATTTAACTCTGTCAGTCCTCACACAGACTGTGCTTTAGTGAGTGAGTGGTACGACGTGTTGCTCTTGATCCATCGGATTTTAGTGGCTCTAGCACCCAAAGGGCAGGATGAAGTGATTTCTCCAGAATGACTCGCACACTCAGTGCTTGTTGCATGACGTGGTGTGCCAGGCAGTGGGCACACGGCCCAGGGTGGCCTGCCAGGGAGAGTCGGCATTGCAGCCAGGCTGACGGGTCTGGTAGGAACGTGGGTCCTGCCACTCTTTGGCTTTGCAGTTTAGGCGGGTGGCTCACCTCTGAGCTGCCTTTTCCTCAGATTTAAAATGTGGCTGGTATTTTTGGCCTGGGAGTGTGGTGGTGTTTCTTTCTGACAGCTCAGAGGGGCAGTGTTGGTGACATCCTCACACGTTGCTGGCCGTTGGCATGGGGCCATTGTACACTGGTCCTTGTGTGGTTTAGGTCTTAGGTGCACGTGGCCTCTCCGGGTAACAGGCCTCGCTATCAGCCTCGTTCGTGTCCTGATCTGCTTTGCGGTGTATCACCTTCTAGACTAAGGTCTGGGGCAGCATGGAGCCCACCCCTCGGCTCTCTAGGACAGGACCCACGCTCTAGGTGTTGGCGGCAGGGACAGGCATGAGCTGCGTCACCTCACACCCACTCATCCTCTGTCTTGAGCAGGTTCATGTGTGATGATGTGGACTTCAACCTGCGGGTGCACAGCGCCGGGCTCCTGCTCTGCAGGTTCAACCACTTCAGCGTGATGAAGAAGCAGATTGCAGTGGGTGGGCACAGGTCCTTCCACATCACCTCCCAGGTGAGCAGCTCAGTCTGGGTGGGCACGGGTCCTTCCACATCACCTCCAAGGTGAGCAGCTCAGTCTGGGCGGGCACAGGTCCTTCAACATCACCTCCAAGGTGAGCAGCTCATTCTGGGTGGGCACAGGTCCTTCCACATCACCTCCAAGGTGAGCAGTTCACTCTGGGGGGGGCACAGGTCCTTCCACATCACCTCCAAGGTGAGCAGCTCAGTCTGGGCGGACACAGGTCCTTCCACATCACCTCCAAGGTGAGCAGCTCACTGTGGGCGGGCACAGGTCCTTCCACATCACCTCCAAGGTGAGCAGCTCAGTCTGGGTGGGCACAGGTCCTTCCACATCACCTCCAAGGTGAGCAGCTCATTCTGGGTGGGCACAGGTCCTTCCACATCACCACCAAGGTGAGCAGCTCAGTCTGGGCATAGGTCCTTCCACATCACCTCCAAGGTGAGCAGCTCAGTCTGGGCAGGCACAGGCCCTTCCACATCACCTCCAAGGTGAGCAGCTCACTGCGGGTGGGCACAGGTCCTTCCACATCACCTCCAAGGTGAGCAGCTCATTCTGGGTGGGCACAGGTTCTTCCACATCACCTCCAAGGTGAGCAGCTCATTCTGGGTGGGCACAGGTCCTTCCACATCACCTCCAAGGTGAGCAGCTCAGTCTGGGCATAGGTCCTTCCACATCACCTCCAAGGTGAGCAGCTCAGTCTAGGCGGGCACAGGTCCTTCCACATCCCCTTCAAGGTGAGCAGCTCACTGCGGGTGGGCACAGGTCCTTCCACATCACCTCCAAGGTGAGCAGCTCACTGCGGGCACAGGCCCTTCCACATCACCTCCAAGGTGAGCAGCTCAGTCTGGGCAGGCACAGGTCCTTCCACATCACCTCCAAGGTGAGCAGCTCACTGTGTGCACAGGTCCTTCCACATCTCCTCCAAGGTGAGCAGCTCACTGCGGGCGGGCACAGGTCCTTCCACATCACCTCCAAGGTGAGCAGCTCACTCTGGGCACAGGTCCTTCCACATCACCTCCAAGTTGAGCAGCTCAGTCTGGGCGGGCACGGGTCCTTCCACATCACCTCCAAGGTGAGCAGCTCAGTCTGGGCGGGCAGAGGTCCTTCCACATCACCTCCAAGGTGAGCAGCTCAGTCTGGGCGGGCACAGGTCCTTCCACATCACCTCCAAGGTGAGGAGTTCACTCTGGGCGGGCACAGGTCCTTCCACATCACCTCCAAGGTGAGCAGCTCATTCTGGGCGGGCACAGGTCCTTCCACATCACCTCCAAGGTGAGCAGCTCAGTCTGGGCGGGCACGGGTCCTTCCACATCACCTCCAAGGTGAGCAGCTCAGTCTGGGCGGGCACAGGTCCTTCAACATCACCTCCAAGGTGAGCAGCTCACTGTGTGCACAGGTCCTTCCACATCACCTCCAAGGTGAGCAGCTCAGTCTGGGCGGGCACAGGTCCTTCCACATCACCTCCAAGGTGAGCAGCTCAGTCTGGGTGGGCACAGGTCCTTCAGCATCACCTCCAAGGTGAGCAGCTCACTGCGGGCACAGGTCCTTCCACATCACCTCCAAGGTGAGCAGCTCATTCTGGGTGGGCACAGGTCCTTCCACATCACCTCCAAGGTGAGCAGCTCAGTCTGGGCATAGGTCCTTCCACATCACCTCCAAGGTGAGCAGCTCAGTCTGGGCAGGCACAGGCCCTTCCACATCACCTCCAAGGTGAGCAGCTCACTGCGGGCACAGGTCCTTCCACATCTCCTCCAAGGTGAGCAGCTCACTGCGGGCGGGCACAGGTTCTTCCACATCACCTCCAAGGTGAGCAGCTCACTGTGGGCGGGCACAGGTCCTTCCACATCACCTCCAAGGTGAGCAGCTCAGTCTGGGCGGGCACAGGTCCTTCCACATCACCTCCAAGGTGAGCAGCTCACTCTGGGTGGGCACAGGTCCTTCCACATCACCTCCAAGGTGAGCAGCTCAGTCTGCACAGGCACAGGTCCTTCCACATCACCTCCAAGGTGAGCAGCTCACTGCCGTGCAGACCTCTTCATCTGCCCCCTGGGCTGCTGCGGCATGGAAATGGAGGCTGGGGGCCACGGGGAGGACAGAGCAGCTCTTTCTCAGGAGTGGGGCAGGCTTGACCACCCGGTAGCATGTGCAAAGTTACACCGAGGCTGAGAAGTGAGACTCCCTCAGGGTTCTCTTCCTCTGTGATTCTAACTCCACCCTGTAAGCTTCTGTTCAGTGTGAGACCATCACCAAGGCTTTCTGTGCTGGCTTAGGTCGAGGGCCATGCACTTCTCTGAGCCCTGGGACTGTGCCTGAGGTCTTTACAGGCCGGCTCCATGGCCGTGCTGTCTATTTCCTGCCCAGCCCTAGCTGGGGACACACTTGATCCCTTTATGCCCATTCTAGCCAAACAGGGCTGGAGAATTTAAGATCAAAATCACAGCAATACTGGAGAACTGTGTGTCCTCTGGGGAACCATGCAGGCTGGAGTGTCTCTGCCTGAAGGTCTCCCCGATCCTGTGGGCCCCTTTCTCTGTCACCTCTCTGTCTGCCTTGAATCCTGCCCTCATGTTATCAGCCAGTGTTGATACCAGCTGCCTTTCCCAGCCTCTGTCTTTCCTGGGCTGGGCTGACTCCTAGTATAATTATCTGCCCTGCGCTGGGGCAAGGCTAGCTTCAGACACCAGCCCCACCCCTACCCCTAGAGGAAGGGACAGAGCCTTCTCTGCCAGTGGGAGCCCATCCTCACTTCTGTTGAGTAGCAGTGAAAAGCCTGCACTTCCAGAGGAACCTGGAAATCACAGTTAGGCCCCCCCACTCACTAGCACCACTGAGAGTTTTAAATCAAAATTGTGTTAGTTTGTAATTTAATTTGGGGAAAAGCAAGACTGTCTTATAAACTAGGAGAACTCAGTGGAGAGGGCGCTGTAGAGAGTGAGAGGAGAGTGGCCAGAGGAGCTGGGGAAATAGGCGGGCCTTGTCAGCCAGGCGAGAGTTCTAGACTTTTCTCTAGAAGTCATTGTAGGGTGTCTATCAGAGGATCTGATTGTTTTTACTTCTGTATATTAAGTAGAGTCTCTGTGGCTGCAGCATGGAAAACGAGCCCATGATGGAGTGAGCACCCTTGGACTGAGTGTCCACCTGGAGGGGAGGGGCAGTGGGGGTGGACATCCACGTCCAGGTCCCTAGTAGCTGGCCCTCCCAAAGGCAGGTGTCACCGGGTGTGGGGAAGAGCTCCCAAGGTCCACATGGTCTCCCATTTCCAATAGACCAGACAGCCGGACTCCTGTAATTTCAATTTAAAACTCTGACTGGTACTAGTGGGTGGGGGGCCTAACTCTGACAATGCATGGAATGACCAGTGTCTACGATTCTTACCGAGCGCTTGGGTTAGGCTTTACACGTCCAGCTTTGGTAGAACCTCATTTTTCTCAACAGAGGGTTTCATTCTTAGAGTGTTTCCCACTTACGTACGTCATTCCCCTGAGCAACGTGACCACTGCTGGGGCCACCCAAAGCCCTTGGGTCCACCCTACAAGCCTCGGAAGTGCCCCCTCCCACAGCAGTGACTGGGGGTGGCCTGACACACCTCGTCCCACTCAGGTGTCCGAGAACGCCGCCGCAGTTGTGCCAGCCCAGTACATCTGTGCCCCCGACAGCAAGCACACATTCCTCGCGGCTCCTGCCCAGCTCCTGCTTGAGAAGTTCCTCCAGCACCACAGCCACTGCCTGTTCCCACTCTCCCTGAAGAACCACGGCCACCCCGTGCTGTCCGTTGACTGTTACCTTAATCTGGGATCTCAGGTGATTTTCAGAGGGGGCTCTGTGGGAGGGATAAATCTGAGACTTCTAGGACAGATGGGCTAGAACCAGGGCTCTGAGTCCTAACTGGACAACCACTTCGTCACTGGTGCTTACTATCCCACCCCAGCTGGTCACATCCAGGCTGAGAGAGCTGAAGTGGCCCAGATGTAAGAGGTTAGGAGCCAAATCCAATTCTGATGTCAAAACATTTCTATTCTCAAATGAGTTCATGAACTGATAAATGGGGATGAATCTTCTGGAACAGTGGTTCTCAACCTTTCTAATACCGTGACTGTTTAATACAGTTCCTCATGTTGTGGTGACCCCCCAACCATAAAATTGTTTTCGTTGCTACTTCCTAACTGTAATTTTGCTACTGTTATGAATCATAATGTATATATCCGATATGCAGGATGGTCTTAGGTGACCCCTGTGGGTCGTGACCCACAGGTTGAGAACCGCTGTTCTGGAACCTTCTTTTTAGGAGATAGATTTGGAAATAAGATGAAAATATTACCTTCTGGCTCCCAGATACTTTGGGCTTGATCAGGTAGTTAGAATTTGTCCAGATGTAAAGCTGTAGTGTGATGTTGTTGAGGAGTCTGTAGAAAACAATGTTTCTCTTGGGCTCCTTCTTTTCAGATTTCTGTCTGCTATGTGAGCTCCAGGCCCCACTCTCTAAACATCAGCTGCTCAGACCTGATGTTCAGTGGCCTCCTGCTGTACCTCTGTGACTCCTTTGTGGGAGCTGGCTTTCTGAAAAAGTTTCATTTTCTGAAAGGTAATTTAGCCCACTTTCATCCTGGTCCCTGACTCAAATGGCTGTCACCACCCCGGAGGAGGTGACCCTGGGGCTAGTCCTGACTTGCCAGTGGGTAACTGAGGTTCACTGGGGGAGAGGGACTGCCCTGACCACTGGGAAAGCTGGGGCTGGGCCCTCAGGGCCTCCCCTTCCCTGGACCTGCTCAGGTAGAGATAAGACACGTCCTCTTTTCTTTCAGGAGCATCGCAGATATTTTCAACCCTTGCGTTTCTTTTCATCCTAAATCCTTCACATCATGTCCTGGTCCCCTCAGATGCCACTTCCTCCTGGCAGAAGGGTCCATTTCCCTCGCTGGGGAGGCACTGCGTACTCTGTTGCTTTTATTCTAATCTGTCTTCTTTCCACACTGGAGTGGTTGAGAATGACAAGTCCTTGTTCTGCAGGACTTTGCACAAAACGATTTCCAGTCTGTGTTTCTATCCCTGATGGGTTCTAAGTGGCCTTTGCTTTCCTTGGTGGTTCTTCACTCTGGTCCCCCCCACCTGCCCTGCAGAAGGTATTTAATAGGTGCCAACAGTGTGTTAGGCCTTGGGAGATACTGAGAGGGTGCTACGACATCTCTGCGTCAGGAAATGTTTCATCTAAAGGCTGGACATGCAGGGAGGGAGGAGTGAGGAGTTGCAGGAGACCTGGTCAACGTGTCCCTGGGCGCCAGGGGTGAGAGGAGGCAGAGATCCCAGGGCTGGGCATAGGAGACAGTGGGAGCTGCCCCTGCCTGGATGGGTAGGCAGGCTCTGGCTGGGGGGAGGAAGGGGGTGAGAGTGGGTGGAGTGTGCAGGGAGGTGACTGAGGGCTGGAACTAAGGATGCCTGGTTTGTGGTCAGACCACACCTCTGCCTCCCTGTGGTCTCCCCCTACACCTGCCATATCCTGGCCTCACTGTCTGTCTTGCTAAGATTGTCTGTTGTCCCAAAAGAAGCAAGGGACTTTGCTGTTCCAAGCGAGCCCTATCTTGTTATTGTCAGTAGAATCCAGGTGCAGTTTCCACCTGAGTAAACTCAGCCCTTCCTTTCCACGCTCTGCCTCACCCGTGCAGGCGCCACCCTGTGTGTGATCTGCCAGGACCGGAGCTCACTGCGCCAGACTGTTGTCCGCCTGGAGCTTGAGGACGAATGGCAGTTCCGACTGCGTGACGAGTTTCAGACAGCCAATGCCAGAGAAGACCGTCCACTCTTTTTTCTGACCGGACGACATATCTGAGGACAGCAGCAGGTTTTCAGGAAGAGTGGAGTGCACAGCACGCTCACCCTGAGCTGAGGCTAAAGGACATTCTAGAAACCCAGGGTGTCAGACTGGAACAGTCCCCAAGCCCTGCTGCACAGCCCCTCAGGGGGCGTTGAGGTCGAGAGGTCCTGGTATCGGAAGTCAGGAGGAGGAGGAGGATGACTCGGAGGGGGCAGGATCGAGCACAGACTCCCCAGTTCTGGGCTGGATGTGGCCCTGGGCTGCTGTGAAGTCCATTTCATGAAGAACAAAGTTTTGCTTCCTATCATGCCACCCACGTGCTTCCATGGACAAATCAGACATTTCCCTAGGTTCTAATGAATCTTGAATTATTTTGTAGAGCTGCCAGTATTTCAGGCAGTGGTTGGTAATTCAGCTAAGTAGGTTTCCCTATCACCTTCTACAAAGCAATATTCCAAAGGAACATTTTAACTGTAAAGGCTGGAGACAGAAAAAAAATAAGAAGCAGATCTTTGTAAGAATTATTTAACTGCCTACAAGTTTTTTCTTTTAGAAGCTAGCCCAAAGGCATCAAATTTAATAAAATAAAACAGATTGTTTTACTTCAGAGCAAATATGATTCTATTAAAATAGTATAGGGTAAATACCCTACCTCTTAGAAAGGGCAAAAATGAAAAGAAGCTTTCTTTAAAACTATGGGAGCTTAAGGAGGAAACGAGGCTGACAGAGGTTGACTACAATTTGCCTTACAAAGGAAAGAGGACCAATTCCTTCCTTGAAGCAAATGAGAAACACCAAAGTGATGATAAAATAGTTGATGAGAACTAGACTTACGATCATAATTTATTTGAAGCTTAGTTTCAGTTCCTTAAGTAGCTTGTTTTCTCTTACTAATGGTTGGTTCCTTTGGGGAGAATCTCACATGAGTGGAGAGGAAGTGAGAACAGGACAGAGGGACACCCTGTCCCCTGATGTCCCCTCAGCATCCTGAGGTACACATCTCAGGAACTCATCCCTATGCAGCCTGATGGGATGGATGGGGTTTAGACCAGCTGGTTCAGAGGCCACCTGGGGCCCAGGCATAGGGCCAGGCGCAGGGCCAGGCGCTTCACCAGTGATCATCTTTAATCCTCTGCTTGTGAGATCAGGATTTGCCTTCTCATTTAAAAGACAAGAAGGTTGAGTTGCAAAGACGGTGCCTCATCCGGTTACACAGCTGAAAGAACTAGAAACGTAGTTCAAACTCCCCGTTTCTGGCTCCACAGCCCAGGGCTCCCCACCCCCAATGCCACTCTGCTTGTGAAGTGACCCCTAGCTTGAAAGAGAAGATAAAAGATAGAAAAAAAGGACTCAGAATGCATTCTTACACCTCTATCTTAGACATAAATAAGCACTCTAATGGATAACAACCTGAGAATAAACTGTTTTAAAAGATAATACCCAAAGAGTTAGTGCCAATCTTGTTTCCCCCACCCAAAGAAAAAAGTCCATAAGTACTAAAGGCTGAGATCAATGTTTATAAAATGATCACTTTGTATATGTCATTATTCCTATTTTGGAATAAAAACTGACCTTTTTAGTTTTGTCCTTTGTAAATAGCACCTTCTGTATCCTTCTCCCCATTTTGTTAGTTAATTTAAACTCAGAAAAAACCCCTCAAACTAATACTTTTGTTTGTTCCTGTCTTATAAATAAAATGTGTGATGCATGTGTTGGTTCTTCGGGGGGTCTTGATTGCGTGGTTCCGAGGGGAGGCAGTGTGGCCAGTGGTCGTCAGGTCTATGTGCTTAAAATCTCGTGGTGCAACAAAGTGGAGTTTGGGGGAAGGAAGCCAGAATATCACCGGCAGCGTGAGGCCTATTAACATACTGAGGAATTCCTGAAAGGCACCAAAAACAAATATGGGCAAACCAGTGAAAAGTGTGCAGAGAAGACATCCACAAAGGAAGGATGGTTGAGGGGTGCTGAGCTCAGAGTGGCTGTGGAAGGAGACCAGGGGCATTTGTCCCAAAATGGGGAAGCAGTTTGGAGCCCCAAAGCTATTTGATTCCTTGCACCCCCTTCCCATCATACTCTGTATTCCACCCACCTGTGCCAAGCAGCTGGCCACCAGGAGGAGGCCCCAGGGAGGCCAGACCTCTGTGCAGACGAGCCACTGGTGCCCCTGTCTGCCCCGGTATGTTCTGTCCCTATAATCATTTGAGGTCATTTGTAGTTAACGTAATAAGTCAGCAGGAGCTCCCTAGAACAGAAATAAACACACAACTAAGATCCAGAAAATACTCAAGAACACAAAACAGTGAGAAAGGTGGTGACCCAACCTCAGTGAAGAGCTGATAAAGCAAACAGTCCTGTGAACCGAGGGTGCTTCAAAGCAGAGTCGTGAGATTATAATGTACCCAAAACATGCAAGAAGGCAATTAAGACATCCGGGAAAGTAACCTCAGTAGGCAGGTGAAATAGCCAGACAGGCTCGGGAGAATAGAGAGCTGGGAGGCTCGGGAGGAGTCCGGAAGGGGCTGTGGACAGGAATGTGGGTGGTCTGCACTGACCTCTAACTCCCCCTCACTGCTTGTCATCCTGCAGGACCCCAGGGACCTCTGCGGGCAGGTGCCCAACTCAGGCCTTCCTGCCGCCTGTGCCCGGGGAGCTCTTCCCTCCATGTCCCCTGGATCACTACTCAGAGGTCACCTCCCCATGAGGCCATCCCAGAGTGGGCAACTACTAAAGAGAACACATTTTTGAGTTTTTAGTCTGCCCCCAGTGAAAGTAGGAATTTTGTTCACTGCTGTATCCCCTGAACCTTGAACTTGCCCAGCACGTGGTAGGTACTTATGAAGTATCTGCTGAGTGAATCAGTGAATCTCCTGTAGCTTAGATGACCTCAGCGTGGGAGCTGCGCTGGTGAGGGAGGAAGTGAGGAAATAGAAATTGAGCTAAAATGGTTGAGTCACTGGGGCTGCAGTGATTGGCATGTTAGTGGAAAAGGAACATATACATGTGAACTAAACACATTTGGAGTAGCAGCGAATTAAAAGAAACGCTATGTCCAACATCTAAAACATTAAAGGGAAAACAGCAATGACAAAATCCATGAATCCAACACAGGCAGGATGAGGTTGGGGAGGTGGAAAACGGCAGGGAATCCTGGTAAATAAGAAATAAAATGATGGAAGGGCACACGCCAACATATCAGTAGTCAAACATCAGTGAATTAAATTTGCCTAGTACTAGATTGAGTTTCTCAGACTAGGATAAAAAAGCTAATTAGAATATAATTTAATTTTCTTTTTGCAGTTTTTTGCTGGAGCCAGGTTTGAACCCACCACCTCCGGCATATGGGGCTGGCACCCTACTCCTTTGAGCCACAGGTGCCACCTAATTTTCTTCTTTTTTTTTTTGAGACAGACTCTTACTATGTTGCCCTCAGTAGAGTGCTATGGCGTCACAGCTCACAGCAAGTTCAAACTCTTGGGCTTAAGCGATTCTCTTGCCTCAGCCTCTCAAGTCGCTGAGAATACAGGCACCTGCCACGACACCTGGCTATTTTTTGTTGTTGTTGTTGCAGTTGTCGTTGTTGTTTAGCTGGCCCGGGCTGGGCTCAAACCCATCAGCCTCAGTGTATGTGGCTGGTGCCATAACCACTGTGCTATGGGCACTGGGCCAGAATTTAATATTTTAAAAAGATAAATAAGCAAAGAGCAATTTTAAGTTAAAGTTATAAAATTATTCCCAAGGAGATGATAAGGAGCACAAAACTTTGTAGCCATGTCAACAGACTGTGAACTATTTAAAGTAAAAACTGTTAGGAATGTGATTAGAGTGGGTAAAGTCCATAATCATAAATGGATGCTGGTCCATCTCCCAGAAAAAAAGAGACCAGTGGAGATGAGATTTGACTGACACGGTAACTTTGATATAAAGGAATTAATCTTCAAAGGAGAGATTCTGTGTTACAAACTATTCCAGAAAATGTTCTGAACCAGGTAGATGGTTATATAACATTACAAATGTATTAAATGTCAATAAATGTAAAATTTTTGTGTATTTTATCACAACAAAATAAAGCTATTCCAGAGCATTGGAAAGCATAGAAATCTAAATTTCTGCAAGACCAGAAATAACACTAATCCCAAACCAGTTAAGAGTAATAAATATATAAAAATACTCTGGCTCTTAAATATAACCTAGACTTAGTTTCTTCTATTTTTCCTTTTAAGGAATAGCTAATTTTCTTTTCTTACTATCTGTACAGTTTTTTTAACTTGAACATTCATATTTTTCTAAAGTTCTAAAATTTATACGCTGGTAAATTATTTCATAATAATAATTTTCTGGCATAAATTTGAACATATTTTTATATTATAATTTTAAAAATCTCTTTAGTATCTTTGATTCTCTTTTTTCATTTAGTATCTCTGTCTTCTCATTTTTTTTTGTTCGGCCTTGCCAAAGACCTATTTTATGGAATTTTTCAAAGAATAAACCTCTGGCTATAAGTATACTTTTCATGTTTGTTTTCAATGTCATTAATTTCTGTTTTCGTCTTCACTTAATTCCTTCTGTTTTCCTTCCATATATTTTATGGTTCAATTAAATGCAGAAAACCCAAACACATAATAGTAAATCAAAGCAAGGTAAATATCAAAAAATGAAATGACTACATATGTCAGCAATAACCAACTGAAATAAAATTAATGGAAATAAAATTCCCAATCACCAAAGCAACTAAAGCTAGAAAATACCGTTATTAAATTGAACAAAAAAATTGTAAGACCTCTGTGAAGACAGTTAGAAAATTTCTACAAAGGAAATAAAAGAAGATAAATATAGAGAAACTATATCCCAATGTAAAGATTCAATATTCTAAGATTATCAGTTCCTTCTCTGCCCCACCACTGCCCTAAACTAGCCTACAAAGCTCATCAAAACCCCACCTAGATTGTTCCTGGAAGCTGCCCATTGAGGTAGAGGTTCTTTGAATCCAGAGGCAAGACAAAAAAGTAAATAAATGAAGACTAAAATGTCACCTGTTGTGTTGATAATGTCGATGTGATGTAGGTATTACCATATTGGCAATAACGAGTTTTCAAATGCTGCATTAAGAATTTGATGTACCTGCCTGGTCACAGGCAACATAGCCCATGTGGGGTATTGCCCCTATAAACTTTATAGCATGGAAGAGCAGTAGGAGCAGAGAGAGGGAGTGTGTTGCTTGGTTATACACCAGCTCCTGCCCCTAACTCTTGGTAAAGTAGGTTACTTCCTTGCCCAAGGGTAAGGCTGAGTGAGCAGATAAAGAGAAACTAGAAGTGCTACTGTTGTGCCCACCCCGGGGGTCGCCTACCCAAAGACCACTCACAATCACAAATCAATGCAAAAAGCAAGAGGCAGGTTTATTGCTGGCGCGTCAGGGTTCCTCAGCCACAAGGGGGAAGGAACCCCGAGAGGCTGTTACA
>CAUYQS010037870.1:0-19526 GCA_963574585.1 Otolemur crassicaudatus
GTGGTCCCAGCTACTTGGGAGGCTGAGGCAGGAGACTCGCTTGAGCCCAGGAGTTGGAGGTTGCTATGAGCTGTGGTGCCATGGCACTCTGCCCAGGGGGATAGCTTGAGGCTCTGTCTCAAAAAAAAAAAAAAAAAAAAGTTGAAAAGTACAGAAAAAGCATACAGTTACTGTAGGATATATGATGTCCAGCAGGGTCCAATATGAAATAAGGCTAAAAATGTAAATGTCCCTATATTTTTCTTAGATGCAGGTGTTAATTTTTTCTTTACTCAGTAAGCATTGATGATCCACAGAATACATTTATAATTTCAGATATAGGATTATATCTGCATTTAAGATGTATCAGTTAAGAATAATCACACTTAAGGAAGCTCAATCTAAGTGATCTGAAGTTGTTTTTCCAACTGCCTACTCAGCCTTTCACTTGGACATTCATTGACATCTCAAATATAGAGTAGAAAAAATGTAATTATTGATTTCTAACTCCATTCTTCTTTCCTGAACTTACCCATGCCTTTCCTACTCATTAATTGCAATACCATTTGCTTAGTTCCTTAGGCTCAAAATCCAGGGGTCATTTTTTCTTTTTTTATTTCTCACATGCACAGGACACAGAAAGTCCTGTGAGCTCTTCCCTCAAAAAATATCCCCAGCAATTATTTCCACCATCTCCATCCCTACCATCCTAATAAATACCATCAACTTCTGTCTTGTGAAGTGCTGACCTTCCAAATGGTCTCACTACTTCTTTTGTAAGAGTCTATGTCCCACTTTGAGTCTCAGTGATCCTTTATAATTGTAAATCAGTTCACATTACTTTTGTCCAGAGATTTCCAATGGTTTCTCATCTCACTTAGAATAAAATGCATCATTCTTTCCATGGTCTACAAGCCTCTAACTATCTGGCTATCTTCCACATCATGTCATTTCTCTCCTCAGTCGTGTTGCTCTTTTCATAAAGACTATGCTTTCTGTTCCTTCTGCCTGGAATGCTCTGCCTGCAGACATTTCCATGACTTGATCCTGAACTTCATTTGGGTCTCTACTCTGGTGTACCCTAGATAAAAAGATGCACACACTCGGAAAATATGCATCCATGCCTGTATCTTACTCTGCTTTCTTTTTCTTAATAACATCATTAACAATTTGCTTGCCTCCTATTTATCTTCTGACTTCTTCATTGAACATTAGTTTAGTTTCAGGAGGGTAGGGACTTTGTTTTGTTCTTTTCATTGCATTCCCTTTGCTTAGAACAGCATCTGAAACAAAGTGGTATTGAATAAATACTTGTAGAATTAAAGAAAGAGTAAGTAAATGAATAAGTCAAAGGTATACTAAATTTGAATTCATGATACTTGAAGCTTAGTATTGTCTTTGCTGATACATGTGAATTGGAATTGTGCAATCAGAAAACATCATGCATTCTACACACATTTACTTTGGTTATTATCCCCTCAACTAGTGAAGAAAAATTAAGCACCTAATTCTGTATAGGGTGGTCAGAAATGTCCTTCTGAGAAGATGACATTTTATGAGAAATATAAAATATTTAATAGGAGCACGGTTCCCTTGGCTCTGTGGGTAGGGCGCTGGCCCCCATATACTGAAACAAAAAAATAGCCAGGTGTTGTGGTGGGCACCTATAGTCCCAGCTGCTCCAGAGGCTGAGGAAAGAGAATTGCCTAGGCCCAGGAGTTGGAGGTTGCTGTGAGCTGTGTGACACTCTACCAAGGGCTATAAAGTAAGACTCTGTCTTTACAAAAATATATATTTTTATGTACAAATATATTTTATATATATAGTTTATATACAAATATATTTTGTATATTTTATACATAAAAATAATATGTATATTAATATACATATATTTTGTATAGGTATAAAATATACCTATGTATATAATATACCTAATTTTATACCTATGTATAAAATATACATATAATATATATATATACATATATATATATATATATTTTTTTTTTTTAATAGGAAAGTGCCACAGAGCAGAGAAGAACATTGCAGGTAGAGCCTTTCCAGAATGATGTCCTTAAGGTGGGAGTGGACTTGGGGAAGATAGAAAGATACTTGTCTGAGATTCCTCAGTTGCCTTAGTTCTTCTGCTTTGCTGTCTTGTCCAGCTAGTGGTGAATCTTTTTTCTTATAATCATAAATTTATTACGGAATTATATTTTGCACATTGACAATTGATTATACGCCTTGCAGTTAAACATGAATTATGTACTTATTTGTCATTATCACTTATTGTTCAGGACAATGTCAAGGAACACCAAGGGTCATTTTGCCTATACACAATTTTCACTTTAGGAGCTGACTTTTGAACCAAACCTTTAGCAGTGATTCCAAAGTAATTTCTAGATAGCTGTGAATATAATTCACATCAGCCCAACACATATAGCAATTATTTTACATGTAGGGCTTTGATTTTCTTTAATAATTTTGTTAAAAGCACATCGTGATTCCTCCCTTGCAGGACTGCAGTTGAGTGCATCTCTGTGTCCCTTCATTTGCTGGGAGGCATCTGAAGGAAATTAGAATTTGTGCAGAAATCTTTAGGGTATGTGAAGTAGTTGGAACAGTTTGGCACTTAATTAAAAGTCAATTATGACTTCTGTGAAATTCCAAATCTAACTAGTAATGATAATAATTGCAATCTGAAGTGGGCGAGAAAGGCATGAGAAGAATTTATACTGTTTTTAGTTGTTTGGGTGAAATATAATTTTTAAGATGGACTCTGAAATCAGTTTAAAAATTTACCTATATGGTTTTGGAAAATAAAGACACCTACACAAATTTTTAATTGACTAGGATAGACATATTGTGACCATGGACAAGTGTGGGGTGAATTCTGAGAATGGAGTGTGTGGAGTCAGCTCAGGTGGGTGTAGCAACATGCTCATGAGACCACAACTCTGGATGGTCTGCAGCTCTCCCAGTAACAAACTGCTGCTGGTGAAGGTCAGCATTCATGATTATTATTGCTTTTTCTCTGCCCCAAGTGCTCATAGGAGCTCATCACAGACAAGTGTGTCTCTGCTAAGATCCTGCCTCTCTCTCCTTGACATTTGCCAGCTCTCTTCTGCTTTGGGCCCAGCTTTTAGGACATTCAAGGTGACTATTTGGCAATCATTAAACCAAGCTGTGGCTTGGGATGGAAAGCTTTCTTTCCTATGGTCTTTTCCTTTCTTTTCCAACCAATAAGCACCCTTAAAAGGTGACCTTCTAGACATTACCCATCTACATTTTTATTTAGTTTGAAGAAATGACTCCCTTGAAGCCTAGCTCTTTTCTTTTCATTCTCTGGCTAATTAATTTCACTACTGTCTGTAACCAAGGCAAACTGCTCAGCCTATGTGACAGTGGATAAATTAAACCATTGAATAATGATTATCGGAACTATTTTTAAAAAGTGCCCCAAGTCAGGGCACAGAGTCAACTATAATCAACAGCATCAAGGATGGACTCTCCTAAGGTGCAATGTCATTCCAGGCAGGAAAGGCAAGCCTTTGGGTGTTACCAGAGAACATTTCTGCAGCTTTGTCTTCAGCTTTTCACCTCCTCTACCCATGAATTCCTTGAGTTGAAGACGCTAATTCCATTAGCATGATGTGGGCACGGTTTCTTCACGTGGGTTCCCTTTGCTGCCACCTCTGCATGTCTCCTCTGGACTCCCAGAGTAGGCTGCTCTCTGTAGGAAGTAGGCTGCTTACTATAAACTCATCTGATTCTGCCCCATCCCCTCCATGACTGAAAACTGCTCTTTAAAAGCAGCTCCAAGCAATCAGTCATCAACCGATCAGTTCAAAGACCTTCAGGGACCCTTCTCTGTGAGTTAACAAAACACAAATCCTTCATTTGGGCATGAGACCATTTTTGCTAAACAAATCCTATGCTATCTCTCTGCCACACTTTTCCCTACACCTGGAAATTCTCCTTGTCAGCCTAAAGAAATTCCAACTGTCCTTCAACCTTCAAATAAACTAGCTCCTCCTCCAGCAAGTATTTCCTGGCCCCTCCTTCTCTACATATTGAAGGTAAACTCCCCTTCTAAATATCTCTAGCATTTTGTCTTTATTTCTCTTGCTGAATTTAACCTTATTCTCCCTTCTATTACACAGTCTATGAGCTTCTTGAGTAACAAGACATGCTATTTCATTCTTTTTTCCACCCCCACACCATTATTGTAGCCCCATCAAACCATGAACATTTATACAAGCAAGCCAAGTGATACACAACTGGCTGAAAGTATGCCCTTGAAAAAGGAGCACCACAGAGCTCTTCCTTCTTGTAGTTGAACTCTTGATAACACAAGCTGTGTCCTACTTACTGATCCTATATGTTTTCACCTATCTCAGTGCCTGGCACATGGTATGCATTTGGTCTGTACATGGTGAGTGAGTGAACAAATGAATCAAAAATGAACCAGTAAATATGGGAAATAGAGGTACCAGAGAGAGCCCCAAGAGAGAAGGAGGACTTGAGGTATAAAGGAGGGAAAATCAGCCACAATTTAATCCCCTTCGCTTCACATGTTTTCTTACATTCCTTTTCCAGTTCACCAAAGAGCTGATGGAAAATGTCCAATGTTCCATATAAAAAAGTGAGCCCTGCTAGTTGAAGTTTACATAAAATGCCTGGATGGAGTTACTTCCATGCAGTCAGCCTGCTGTATTTGCAGAAGTCCATGGCCTGGAGGGTTCAGGACCCCACAGACGCTGCACTTGTGCTTCTGGTCCACACTGCAGCCTCTGTGCAGCATCACACCATTCTTGCCCTGCTTGAGGTCTGGAGATATGTATGACAATGCCATACTACAGAGTCAGAGGGGCAAGAAAGTAAACACCCATGGACCCAGTTGAATTTGAGTTACCCCATGTTGTCCAGGCTCACAGTTTTGTAAAAAAAATTAGGTGAGGTGACACACAGCAGGTAAGACTACTGTGGGGTAGGGGCGAGGTGATAACAGTGAAGGGTAATGTGTTCTATCTGTTACAGAGGATAATTAAGCTGACATAGTTCTCAGTATTATCTCTGAATGAAATGTGTTCTTATTATTTGCTTTTTTAATTGAAGTAACCACAAAACAATTTACAGACAGAAACCATGACTGCACTCTGGGAACACTTGAACTGTTAATCAATAAATTAGGACACCACTCTGTCATTCTCATGGCATCCCAGCAGGACCAGATACAAGTGACGCACTGTCCATCTGGCACAGGAAAGCTAAGGCACGAGCAACATGCCTATTTATCCACCAGCAAACTCCTGGGTGCAAGTGCCGAGGACATGTACAAGCCTAGGAGACTCAGTCCCTGCACAGTCATTAAAAAAAGATTTATTATCTGTTGTATTGGACACTCTCATTTGTGCTGAAGATATAGTAATGAATAAAACATGCAAAATTCATGCCTTTATGATGCTTATATACTATATTGGGTGAAATATATAAGCCCAAATAAGCAAATAGATATATAGTCAATCTTATGTAGCAATAAATCCAATAAACATAAAGTATGATTAAAAATTAAAGCATGCTGGAGGAGGGATTTTAGATATTAATAGAGAAACTTCATGAAATGTGGAAACTTGAAGTATGACATGAAGCAGTACACAAATTTTGGGAACAGAACAGACAATACTAGGAGGGTAAGAGGAGGGTGAGGGCACTGCAAGTTGTAGTATTCAAGGGAGGATGCGTCAGGGAAGTGAACGTGGCTTTGAAGTAATGCATGTACAATGACTTAGGGGCTGGAGTGCAGAAAGCGTTATGTGGACAGTAAGTAGAAAAATTTTCACAGTACAAACATCAAAATAGTTTAAAAAATTAATCATTCTAAGAAGCTTCTTTCTGAAAATAATGTTCATAATTGAGGGAAATTTGGGTGTAGTCACTAGAACCGCTTCTGCAGGTAGTGTGTTATGTGCTGAGTATCCTTGATCCCCTGCACCACATGCAGCATCACAGCAGATGATGGATCCTGGGAGGGGCAGTTCTAGGGTCTGAGATACTGATGCAGGTTATTGGGAGCATTGGAGTGTATTGGGAGTGTGAGACATGATGTCTCACACTTACCTGAATTTATCTTTCTTATGAAGATAGTGTGTGTGATTGGATTGTTTCCTGTGTATACTAAGTTTTGCACTCAATTTTCCCACAGGAAGCAATGCATCTCTTAAAGTTAACAACTTTAAGGAGCATAAAGAGATTGTCAGCATTTCTATAATTTTCTGAGATTTCTACATGAGACTTCACTCTCTCTTTCCTGTCTTATTAACAAATTAAAACTTAAGAAAAGCTGTTCCTTGCAGAGAATGAATTCCTAAATTTGGAATCATATGCCAAGTGACTGTAATTTTGTAACAAAGAATAGCTCACCTCCATAAATGGCTCCTTAATGAACCCACTTCCTGGTGTTCATGATTATGTGGTTCCCCTTTTCGTGAATCTGGTTTACAACTTACTTGTAACCTATAGAATTTAAGAAATGTGATTTTGAGGAAAGGTCAGAAGAGGCTTGCTCTCTTGGAACAATCATTTTGGGGGAGCTGGACCCCATGTATGAAGTCTGACTACTTTGAAATTATCCTAGTTGAAAGGGAGCCCAAGTATGGAGAAACAGCATCAAGAGGCCTGGCTAGTCCCTAGCTACTCCAGTCACCCTCCCCCCGCCCCAAGTGTCAGACATGTGATTAAGAAACCACCTTGGTAATCTTGCCCAGTGGAATATCTGGATGCTTCTAACTGCAGCCAAGTTCCAACTGCACACATTTGAAAGACTCAGTCAGAACCACCTGGCTGAGCCTGTCTACTTATTACTTTGCATTATGAATTATGTAATCAGGATGATACAGTAACACAGGTCATCTATCTGAAACCGTATTATGTGAAAACATTTTTTAAATTGTCAGCATTACATATGTAAACCAAGTAGGAAATAGCTATAATAATTATTTGGTAGTCCTTAAGGTTTATAAGTCCCCTTCTCATATATTATTTAGTTCAACCCTCATGACAGCCCTAGGAGGTGTTGTTATTATTTCTCCATTGAATATATTGGCAATTGGGCCTCAAAAAGAAAAATGACTTGTCCAGGCTCAACTCAGAAGTAAAGCATGTTTTCAGATCCTGTGTCTCTGATGTTAAATACTAAGTATTTTTACTTCTGGGGGCCTGAACTCCCACTCAGTTTCTAGAGAAACTAATTATAAATAGTATATATATAAATTTCTAAGGATAATGCAAACAGTATCATAGGTCCCAAGGATTTACAGCATCCAAATGTAATGACTAATAATCAATGAGAACTTACTAACATGGAAGCACTAATGTTTCATGTGCACCAACTCATTTGATCCTTATAAGAATCTGATGAAACCGTCATCACCATGTCATTCCCATCTTCACTGCCATCCTCTTCCTCATATGACAGATGAGGAAACTATGGTGTTACAAGTATTAGAGATATTGACAGACATCTCAGCCCACGGCAAATCTGGGATTTGGACTTAGGTATTCTTACATAAGAACTCCTCCCCCTAATCTCTATGGTACGTTTCCTGTTACTGAGAGTGGTCAGCAGCATGTCAGTCACTAAAACTGTCCTATCTCAGACCCACTGCCTGCACCAGAGCTTGAGGCTGGAATAGGTGTTTTAATGTACCCATTGATTTGTGTCTCATAATCCTAGAATCTTATAATGCAATTTTGTTCCTTCTATTCATTCATTTACTCATTCAAGCATCCACTCATTCAGCACACGTCAAGCTCTCTGCTGGGGGTTCTGCCACCAATCATGGACCCTGGGCTTCAGTACAGGAGTCTCACCCATCCTGCCTCATGATGCTGACCTGCTCTCTTGCATGCTCTGTGTGTGGCATGTTGGCATCAATGGGAGGACAGGTGTTTTTATAATCTGAAAACCTCCTTTCTGCTCACACAAAACATTTCATATTCAGTAGCATTTTATTGCTCCTCACAACAAACCCTAGAAAATGGAATAGTCACTATTAATGATTCCCCTTTATAGACAAGAGAATTCAACTTTTACTTTTTTACAGGGCCAACCCTATAGTCTTCAACCACAGAGTTCTAGGGGTGATGCAAAAATTGGATACTAATAATCAAGTGCCAAACTTTGCCAGTAATTATTTTTTAAAAATAAATTTGTGAAAAATATGCCAAGTGAACATTAATTACCAGAAATATGATGTGAATATGTGAATAGAAGGCAAATGGATTTTGGCAGATAAAATATCAGAGATAAAGAGACATTTTTTAGTATTAGAAAACAAGATTTTGAAGAATACATAACAGTATTAACATGTAAGCACTAACAGTAGAGCTTCATTATTAAAATACCTTGATGAAAGTGAGGAAAAATATTAAATGACGGAGGTGTTTTTAAAATATGTCCACATTTTTTTTAATGTTCCTTCCATTATAAGGTGGAACTAAATTCCACATCTCTTGAGTGTGATCTTTGCTTATTTATCTACTTCTAATAAATAGAATTTGATGGGAAAAAAAAGAGCAAATTTGTGGTGAGTTCCAAATTATCTCTATTAGAACTCAGCTCTTATATTTCTTTGTTTTAGTAGAGGTATAAGGAACAATGCTGCAGCTGGTGGGCACTAGGAATTGCTCCAACATAAAATCTCTCTGTGCCACAGCCCAGGGGAAAATGCTGTTTGGAATGGTGACTTGTCCAAGGTCACAGTCACACAGAGTCAAAACCAAGCCTGAATGAGGTCCTGGTTCCTGGATGAGCAGAGTTGGTGTTGCTCTCTGACTCTTCAACTCTGCCTTTTGGAATCTTAGCCTAGACACTTGATTTTAGCAGAGTGGGACCAGGGAAAAACAAGGCCAGGGTGAGTATACCCACATGTTTTGTTCATACTTTCAAAAAATCTTCCCAAAATAACTTCCAGGATTTGCCAGTAGCTTGCAGGCTTTGAGTTGCCAACTCTCTCCTGAGGCAGAGCATTCCTGTCTATTTGTCATCATTTCTATGACTTGTTAAAACACATTATGAGAATTTCTAAGCACTCCAATAATAATAATAATAAACTCTGTCATTTTAACACAAATAATGCATACATTGAAAGTGCTATGTCAAATATCAGAGCCCTGACAGGTTTGAGACAAAACCAGGAGAAGCAATCAATGAGATTTTTCATGGCCCTTGGTTCATTTACAGTCTGCTAACTTATTGAGACAAAGTGGATCCTGGCAGCTAAGTAGGTGGTTCTTGATGCTGGAATATTTCTCTTAAATGAAAATCTGCCAGTCCTTTTTTTTTTTTTTAATAAGAAAAACATGCTCCTAAAGGCAGAATCATCTAGTATTATAGATGTTTAAGTTCCTACATTTAAAAGTGTAAAAGTAGACATAAAACATCTTAAGTAAATTAGCCTCTCTGCAAAGGACTGAGCTGTGGCTCTCAGCTCTTGAAGAGCTAGTGTTAAATTTAGTGCCTCATGTAGAACTGAAATCTTTATGACTGTGGTATCTGTGGGTTTGGTTGGAAATGTGAATTATTTGTGCTGAAGGCTTAGGGAATGCTGTCAAAACTTAAACTGTTTTAGATCTACAAAGAGTAAAGGACTGGCATGGGTAAGATTCCCCACTGTCAGACATTGTGGCTTAAAATTCAGACACAAGCTGCTGGTTCCAAGGGGCAGTAGGAAGCTTTTCTTTATAACTTTTATTTTTCTGACCAAATTAAAGGTATAAACCAAATGGAAAGATTCTGAACTGATTGACATTTTTATGCAAAAGCAGGAAGCTAGGGAAACATTTTACAGTTTGGTATTTTATTCCCCCCAAACAAATATACAAGAGGAAATGTTGATACAATACCAACCTTGATAGCTTGCCTTCAAATTTAAAGACTAGACACTGCCTGGTATAGCATCCACTGGGTTTGGGAAGCACTTGCTGGGACCATGCATGCTAGTTCACTGAGGCCCATTACACCTCAAGCTGCTCCACGATTACCCATCTTAGTTTGCATACTTGGCTCCTGGGATCTACACCAGGACCCTCATTCTAAGGCAGTCATGTAAAAACAGACCTCAGAAGACCTAATCTAGAGCGTTCTACTTCTGTAATTGTGTGAAATTAAGATAAGCAGACAGGGACTGGTGAACTGTATGTCTATTGTGTAAGTGTGAATTATGCATCTGCTGAATAATTGGTTTAGAGGCAGTCAAGAGTTTAGCTAGAACAGTGGGGTTTCTGGCCTTGGCAGCAGGCTCTGGGAGTGCCTTCATTATGGCTTTGTCCTTTTCACATGTAGGGGGCATGCTAAATCAGATGTTTATGACTCAGGGCTGTCTGTGTAGGGACATGTAAAAATAGCATTTATGGGGTATTCCCTGTGAGTCAGGCACTATGCTAAGTGCTTTGTATGCATATTCGTCTTCAATCCTTACTTCAGTCCTCTTTGCTGTGTATTCTTGTTAACATCCTCAAAAGAAGACACAGTTAGAAAGATTAATTTGTTTAGAGTGACACAGCTGGTAAGAGGCAGAGGCAGGATTTGACAGTGTGTTGTCAGAATCTTCTTAGACAATGCCATTCCCAGAAATGCCATGCCCAGAAATGGACATCCAGGTGGAAAGAGAAAGAGCCTCTAGAGATCAGGATGACTCATGCTGCAGGTTACAGAGTAGGTTGACTATGATGTTGGAACTGAGGGACAAATCCCAACAGCCAGTTTCCAAGAAACGTAATTTAAATGCCCGATACAATAGCATCTTACTGTTGATTGTGGTATTTTTTTTTTTTTTCAGAGCTGGCTACTCAAATCACAAATTGAAAATGAGCAAATTTTTTAAAAAAAATTTAAAAAATATTTTTAAAAAAACTTTTACAGGTCATTTTTTTCCTGTGTTTCAACCTGCTAACAAAATATAAAAAACAGTTCTTCCTAGAAAATAAATGTAAAGTTGAAACCCTCATGAACAACCTATTAAGGTACCACGTGCTACTTTTTGGTTTCCAGACCAGGCTCAGGAGACCATGTGTCATGTGTGTGTGACCAGGTGTGCATGCTGGCAGTTGGATAGGGAACCCCCAACTCACACAAGGGGGACATGTGGCTTCAAATTTCCTCGAAGACCAGTAGGTAGATTCTTATTTCATTGACTTCCAGAACAATGGCATGAAGTAATCTCTGTTCCCTCTCTTCCCTGAGGGCACAGGCCACAAGATAAATGCCTGGACATCATGTGGGCAGTCTGCCCTCGAGGCAGAGTTAGGACACCATCTCAGACCCATAGGGCACTATGAACAAAAAGTCCAGACAATAATTTGAAGAGTTTCATTCTGAGCCAAATTTGAGGACCATGACCTGGAGCCAAATCCAAGAATCCTTGAGTGAGTGAATTCATAGTGGTAGGGGTGATAGTTTTCTTTTACACATTTCAGGGAGACAGGAATTATAGGTAAAATCACAGATCAAAACATAGAGTAAGAACATGCATTGGTATGACCCGAAAAGGCAGGATATTCCCAAAATAGGGACTTATAAGTCAGGTGGGTTCAGGGATTCTTTCTTTAGTTGACAATTGACAGGAGGAGTTAGGCTTGTCTAAAAGAGAGGAAGAGAGGAATGAGACAGCAGAGAGGAATGTCTGAGTCAAGGTAAGAGTCTTCTATCTCTTACGTGATGCTGTCCAGAATCAGGGAATGACGTGGACCATACTGTGTTGGGTTAATATCCCCTGTTCCGTGAGTTTATCATTCTTAGATGTGACTCACCAGGCCCCTTTAGAAAGAAATTTGGGGCAGAAGAAAAAAGGTCAAAGTCCAGTCCTCAGCACCTTAGGGAAATACACCACTCTCCAAGACAAAAAGGCCAACTTCCCTCTCCCTTCACACGAGCAGCCTTGTATCAGCTACTCGCTGCTCCTGGGATGCATTTGTGTTCTCAGAGCTGGTCTGACTTTCTGTTTGTTTGTTTGGTCTTTTTAAATTTTTTTAAAATAGAAAGATAATGTCACTATGACAATTATTATCAAAAATATTGTCCAGGCCATTGAGGTGGGGCTTAATTTCCACAGTCTTGCTATCCACTGTTACCCTCTGGGCCTCAAACTCAGTTGCCCATTCTATATTTTGAATTATAAGGCTACTTTGTTCCATACTCAGTGTTAATTTTGCCCCTTTTCTTCCCTTTTTAAAACTTCCCTTTATTCCTGATAATATAGTATTTATTTTGCATGTCTGACATTTGTGCTGGGCAATGGATTCCTTTGTTAGACCCCATCAGATCTTAGATCTTAGATCTTATTCATCTTTAATAAAGGTCTAGCACCTAGGATAGTACTGTATACATAACAACTCCTTTCTCTCTCTCTCTCTGCAATTGTTAGTAACTACAACTATAATTTATGAAGACCTAACATTCTTCCTTTAAAATTTTCTTGTGTGTTTTAACCTACTAATGAAATATAAAATATAGCTTACTACCTACCTAATTTCTACCTAAACATATCCAGCCCACAAAATCAGGAAATTCCAAAGCCCAGGCTCCTGGGGCAGCACTGAATCTTGACAAATAAATGTCCTTTGCATTTTCTCAGACACTCACTGTCAGGACTCATATTTCTAAATTGCTTGCTGGTAAGTTTGTGTGACTCTAGTAAAGAGTGCCCCAAGGTTAAGTGTGTTCAATGTTTCTGATAAACCAAAACCCAAATGATTAGAACTTTAAAATATACAGTAGGATTCCTTTATTTTCATATTAAATGACTGTTTTACTACAAAGTATATATAATCAAGCTGCTTCGTTTAGCTACCTTAAAACAAAGGGTGTCAAAAATCAGATTTTGGGGGTGGTGTCTATGGCTCAAAGGAGTAGGGTGCCAGCCCCAGATGCCAGAGGTGGCAGGTTCAAACCCAGCCTTGGACAAAAACTGCAAAAAAAAATAAAATAAAATAAAACACATTTTAATATCAAATGCACAAAACAGGATTATTTACTGAACCCTGATTTCTTATCTCACATATTTCTTTATGGGGGTGCCCATTACTCTTCAAATACTATCACAAGTCTCCACATGTTAAGTGTCAATGTACTTACATGCTAACACTGCTCTTACACGCTATGGGTCACTGCATTCAAACACCTAAACATGCTGTGGTCCACTGCATTGACATGCATAAACACGCTAAGGGTCACTGCATATACATGCTAACACTGCATCTACACCCTAAGTTTCACTGCATTTATACGCTAACACTG
Source organism: Otolemur crassicaudatus (assembly GCA_963574585.1). NCBI lineage: Eukaryota > Metazoa > Chordata > Mammalia > Primates > Galagidae > Otolemur > Otolemur crassicaudatus. The sequence goes on from CAUYQS010037870.1 coordinate 13,274, forward strand.
CATCTACATGCTAAGTTTCACTGCATTTACACACCTAAATGCCCTAAGTTTCACTTCAATTCCACGCCTAAAAATGGTAAGGGTCACTACATTTACACACTAACACTGCATCTACATGACATGGGTCACTGCATTTAAAGGTAAGTCATTCATGACATTATTTGGTAATTAAGGTTTGCGGCAGCAGCTACTGCTTCCAGAGACAGTCGGCCCATGGTGAGAGTGTCGGTTGTTTTCTGTAGGTTTTGGGTAGGCATACTATGGAAGTGAAATGTAGCTGGTTAAGGGGGCTCACAACTCAGGTGGTCATAGACACAGCAATGGAACAATAATTAATACATTTTCAGTTGACAATGGATACATTTTATATCCCAAGGTTCATGGTCATACGACAGTAATTAATCAAGTCTCAGTGAGTTTTCTACGATTGTTCACCTACTGAGAACTTGGGGGTTTTGTCAAACTTGGGAATTTTTTATCCTTGTACCTGAAGATTGTTCTTGACAAACCTAGCGGGGCAAAAGGGGCCTGGACACGTTCCTAAGGAGAATGCTCTCAGCCACCCTGGGCAGAGGAGTGACTTACCTTGTTCCTAAAGTCAACTCTCGGGGGAGAAGGAAGGAGCGCAGGGAAATGGGCTAGAGAGGGCGGGGGGAACAGGTGAGGGCGGTGAGAGCGGGGAAACAGGTGAGGGCTGGGGAACAAGAGTGGGTAGAGAAAGGAGGGCTGGGTTACAACAAGACCAGTTAAAACCAGTTCAGACGGATCCAGACCAGTTCCAACTGGTGGAAACTTGATCGGACCTGTTAAAAGCCCAGTGAAAAGCAGTTCAGACCGGTCCAGACCGGTTCCATCTGATCCAAAATGGTTCAGACCTAGGGGAAAGAAGGGGGCCTGGAAACGTGGATAGAGCCACTGTGAGATGATAGAGCCACTGCATGTTGGATTTTGTATCTCCTTTTTATTGCATCTGTTGATATTCTTATATTCTTTTACTACTTTAGCTTGTTGATGTGATGGATTACATGAAATAATTTTCAAATACTGAATGCACACTGCATTCCTGAAAGAAATTCCACTCGTGGGGATAACTTTTTTTTTTTTTTTTTGAGGATGGTCTTGAGCTCCTGAGCCAAGCAGGTGACCTACCTCAGCCTCCCAGAGTGTTAGAATTATAGGCGTGAGCCAATGTGCCTGTCCTAGTAGTGGGTTCCAATTTTCCCCCATTGGCCAAATATTTTTTATTCAGTGTCTCTTGTATTTCAGGTACCATGCCAATCACTGGAGACATGTTGATGAGAAAAAGCAGAGCAAATCCCAGTTTGATGGAGATTGCAGTCTACTTGAACAGAGATAATCAGATGGTCACCTGTTTTGTTCTAATGAAAGTCAAGTAAGTTTTCTCTGAGTAACGATCAGTGCCCTGCATTTACCCACCACTGCATTCACACACCACCACACATAGGATGCCACTGCTTTTAGACACCACAGTATGCATGAATTCATCACATGAAAAGGCCACTGCATTAAATGCTAGTGCCAGCACACACATTGTCCCACTCCATTTCTATGCCACCACAGTTTACCACCACCGCATTTATAGGCCAACACATGGATGGCCCCAGTGCATGTACTGGCCAACACACACGTAGTGCCATTGCATTTTACCACATCTGTATTTACAAGCACACACACACTGGCAGCACTGCATTTACACACCCCCAAATTTCTCATCATGCATTTATACCCCAAACACGCCAAGGGCCACTGCACTTCCTGCTAACACTGCACCCACATGCTAAGGGTTCCTGCATTTACATGCTAACACTGCATTTCCACACTGAGTTGCTGCATATAGATGCCTAAAAATGCTAAGTGTCACTGTACTTACACACTAACACTGCACTAACATGCTACGGGTCGCTGCATTTAAATGCCTAAACATGCTATGGTTCACTGCATTGACATGCATAAACATGCTAAGGGTCACTGCTTATACATGCTAACACTGCATCTACATGCTAAGTTTCACTGCATTTATATGCTAACACTGCATCTACATGCTAAGTTTCACTGCATTTACACACCTAAATGCCCTACGTTTCACTAAAATTCCATGCCTAAACACACTAAGGTTCACTACATTTACATGCTAACGCTGCATCTACACACTATGGGTCACTGCATTTAAAGGTAAGTCATTCATGACATTATTTTGGTAATTAAGGTCTGCTGCAGCAGCTACTGCTTCCAGAGACAGTCGGCCCTCAGTGAGAGTGTCAGTTGTTTTCTGCAGGTTTTGGGTAGGCATATGATGGAATTGAAACGTAGCTGGATAAAGGGGCTCACAACTCAGGTGGTCATAGACACAGCAATGGAACAATAATTAATACATTTTCACTTGACAATGGATACATTTTATATTCCAAGGTTTATGGTTATACGACAGTAATTAATCAAGTCTCAGTGAGTTTTCTACGATTGTTCACCTACTGAGAACTTGGGGGTTTTGTGAAACTTGGGAATTTTTATCATTATACCTGAGCGTTGTTCTTGACAACCCTAGGGGGGCAAAATGGGCCTGGACACGTTCCTAAGGAGAATGCTCTCGGCCAACCTGGGCAGAGGAGTGACATACCTTGTTCCTAAAGTCAACTCTCCGGGGAGAAGGAAGGAGGGGAGGGAAATAGGCTAGAGAGGGCGGGGGGAACAAGTGTGGGCTGGGGAACAGGAGTGGGCAGACAAAACAGGGCTGGGTTACAACAAGACCACTTAAAACCAGTTCAGACAGGTCCAGACAAGTTCAAACTGGTAGAAACTTGATCGGACCTGTTAAAAGCCCAGTGAAAGCAGTTCACACTGGTCCAGACCAGTTCCATCTGATCCAAACCGTTCAGAACCAGCTGTGCCTGCTTTCTCTTCATTGGCCCCCGGAGTTTCCAAATTGAAGTCCCCATTTCACCCAGCTGTGTGTGCTTTCTCTTCAATGGCTCCCGGAGTTTCGAATTGAAGTCCCCACTTCAACCAGGTGTGCATACTATCTCTTCATTGGACCCCGGGGTTTCAAATTGAAGTCCCCATTTCACCCGGGGGTGCCAGCTTTCTCTTCATTGGCCCCCGGGTTTCGAATTGAAGTCCCCATTTCACCCGGGGGTGCCAGCTTTCTCTTCATTGACCCTCGGGGTTTCTAATTGAAGTGCCCATTTCACCCGGGGGTGCATGTTTTCTCTTTATTGGCCCCCGGGATTTCTAATTAGAGGCCCCATTTCTTCCAGGTGTGCCTGCTTTCTCTTCATTGGCCCCCGGGGTTTCGAATTGAAGTCCCCATTTCAAACAGGGTGCCGACTTTTTCTTCATTAGGCCCCGGGGTTTCAAACTGAAGTCCCCATTTCACCGAGGTGTGCCTGCTTTCTCTTCATTGGACCCCAGGGTTTCGAATTGAAGTCCCCATTGCACGCACGTTTCCTCCTTTCTCTTCATTGGCCTCCGGCGTTTGGAATTGGAGTCCCCATTTCAACCGGGCGTGCCTGCTTTCTCTTCATTGGCCCCCAGGGTTTCGAACTGAAGTACCGATTGCACCCAGGTGTGCCTGCTTTCTCTTCATTGGCACCCAGGGTTTCGAATTGAAGTCCCCATTTCCCCCAGGGATGCCTGCTTTCTCTTCATTGGCCCCCAGGTTTTCAAATTGAAGTCCCCATTGCATCCACGGTGCCTGCTTGCTTTTATTGGCCCCCGGGGTTTTGAATTGAAGTCCCCATTTCACCCGAGGGTGCCTGCTTTCTCTTCATTGGTCCCCTGGGTTTTGAATTGAAGTCCCCATTGCACCCACGGTGCCAGCTTTCTCTTCATTGGCCTCGGGGTTTCTAATTGAAGTCCCCATTTCACACAGGAGTACCGGCTTTCTCTTCATTGGGCCCCGCCGTTTCTAACTGAAGTCCCTATTTCACCCAAAGTGTGCCTGCTTTCTCTTCATTGGCCCCCAGGGTTTCGAATGGAAGTCCCCATGGCACCCATGTGTGCCTGCTTTCTCTTCATTGGCCCCCAGGGTTTCGAATGGAAGTCCCCATGGCACCCATGTGTGCCTGCTTTCTCTTCATTGGCCCCCAGGATTTCTAACTGAAGTCCCCATTTCACCCTAGGTTGCCTGTTTCTCTTCACTGGCCCCCAGGGTTTCGAATTGAAGTCCCCATTTCACCCGGGGGTACCTGCTTTCTATTCATTGGCCCCGGGGTTTCTAATTGAAATCCCAATTTGACCCTGGGGTGCCTGCTTTCTCTTCCTTAGGCCCCGGGGTTTCGAATTGAAGTCCCCATTGCACCCGGGGATGCCTGCTTTCTCTTCATTGCCCCCAGGATTTCTAATTGAAGTCCCCATTTCACCCGGGGGGGGGCAGCTTTCTCTTCCTTGGCCCCCGGGATTTCTAATTGAAGTCCCCCTTAAACATGGGGGTGCCGGCTTTCTCTTCATTGGGCCCCAGGGGTTTCTAACTGAAGTACTGATTTCAACCAGCTGTGCCTGCTTTCTCTAAATTGGCCCCCAGGGTTTTGAACTGAAGTCCCCATTGCACCCAGGTGCGCCTGCTTTCTCTTCATTGGCCCCCAGGATTGCAAATTGAGGTCCCCATTTCACCCGGGGGTGCCTGCTTTGTCTTCATTGACCGCCGGGGTTTCTATTTGAAGTCCCCATTTCACCCGGGGGTGCCTGCTTTCTCTTCATTGGCCCCCGGGGTTTCTAATTGAAGTCCCCATTTCACACGGGGGTGCCTGCTTTCTCTTCATTGGCCCCCGGGGTTTCGAATTGAAGTCCCCATTGCACCCGCGGTGCCTGCTTTCTCTTCATTGGCCCCTGGGGTTTCTAATTGAACCCCCCATTGCACCCAGGTGTGCCTGCTTTCTCCTCATTGGCCCCTGGGGTTTCGAATTGAAGTCCACATTTCACCTAGGGATGCCTGCTTTCTCTTCATTGGCCCACAGGATTTCTAACTGAAGTCCCCATTTCACCCGGGGGTGCCTGCTTTCTCTTCATTGGCCCCGGGATTTCTAACTGAAGTCCCCATTTCAACCGGGCATGCCAGCTTTCTCTTCATTAGCCCCTGGGGTTTGTAATTGAAGTCCCCATTTCACGCAGGGGTGCCTTCTTTCTCTTCATTGGCCCCCGGGGTTTCGAATTGAAGTCCCCATTTCACACGGGGGTGCCAGCTTTCTCTTCATTGGCCCCTGGGTTTTCTGATTGAAGTCCCCATTTCACCCGGGGCTGCCACCTTTCTCTTCATTGGCCCACGGGGTTTGTAATTGAAGTCTCCATTTCACCCTGGGGTGCCTGCTTTCTCTTCATTGGCCCCTGGGGTTTCGAATTGAAGTCCCCATTTCACCCGGGGTTGCCTGCTTTCTCTTCAATGGCCTCCGGGGTTTCTAATTGAAGTCCCCATTTCCCCCAGGGGTGCCTGCTTTGTCTTCATTGAACCCCAGGGTTTCTAATTGAAGTCCCCACTTCATGCGGGGTGCCTGCTTTCTCTTCACTGGCCCCAGGGTTTAAAATTGAAGTTCACATTTCACCTGCGGTGCCTGCTTTTTCTGCATTGGCCCCTGGGGTTTCGAATTGAAGTCCCCATTTCACCCAAGGGTGCCTGCTTTCTCTTCATTGGCCCCGGGGGGTTAAAATTGAAGTCCCCATTGCACCCGCGGTGCCTGCTTTCTCTTTCTTGGCCCCCGGGATTTCTAATTGAAGTCCCCATTGCACCCGGGGGTGCCATCTTCTTCTTCATTGGCCCCCAGGGTTTCTAATTGAAGTCCCCATTTCACCCAGGGGTGCCTGCTTTCTCTTCATTGGCCCCCGGGGTTTCGAAGTGAAGTCCCCATTGCACCTGGGTGTGCCTGCTTTCTCTTCATTGGCCACCGGGGTTTCGAATTGAAGTCCCTATTTCACACAGCTTGCCGGCTTTCTCTTCATTGGGCCCCGGGGTTTCTAACTGAATTCCCCATTTCACCCAGGTGTGCCTGCTTTCTCTTCATTGGCCCCCAGAGTTTCGAATTGAAGTCCCCATTGCATGGGTGGTGCCTGCTTTCTCTTCATTGGCCCCCGGGGTTTCTAACTGAAGTCCCCATTTCACCCTAGGGTACCTGCTTTCTCTTCTTTGGCCCCCAGGGTTTCGAATTGAATTGAAGTCCCCATTTCCCCCTAGGGTACCTGCTTTCTCTTCATTGGCCCCCGGGGTTTCGAATTGAAGTCCACATTTCACTCGGGTGTGTCTGCT
>CAUYQS010037871.1:0-22576 GCA_963574585.1 Otolemur crassicaudatus
CGAGTCTCATGCCTCAGCCTCCCAAGTAGCTGGGACCACAGGCGCCCGCCACAACGCCCAGCTATTTTTTTTTTGGTTGCAGCCGTCATTGTTGTTTGGCGGGTCCGGGCTGGGGATTCGAACCCGCCACCTTAGGTGTACGTGGCTGGCGCCTTAAGCCGGTTGAGCTATAGGCGCCGAGCCATCTGCTTTATTTTTGAGAAGAAGTATATAAGAGAAAACTGTTGAGACCTTAAGCATCTGAAAGCATCATTCACTATTCTACCGTTAGACCTGATGATAGTGTACAGGAGGCAAAACTCTACATACTCTCTCTGGGGGTCTTTAGCTCGGCCTGAGAATTAAAGTGGCATAAACCAGATTAACAGGAGAACAACATGTGAATGAATTTCATGTAAGTTTTATGTCATACCAGAGCCCTCAGAAGTAAATGAAGACCCAAAGAAATAGTATTATGAAACCTATATGCTTTTGTAGTAAGGTTTAAGAAAGGATAATAATTATGGGAAAGTAAATAAAGTATAAAGGGAGGCTAAAGGAAGATAATTTTTTTTGAGAGAGAGAGAGAGAAAGTCTCACTTTGTTACCCGTGGTCAAGTGCAATGATGTCATAGCTCACAGCAACCTCAAACTCTTGGGCTCAGGAGATTCTCTTGCCCCAGCCTCCCGAGTATACATGATATATACAGAAGATTGGTAGCTATTAGATACACATGTTCATGTGTGTGCATACTCACTACATTTTTAGTAATACACTTTCATAATACATCTGCATTACATCTACGTTCATTTGTAGAACCCTTTCTTTTTCTTTTTTTTTTTTTTTTTGTTTTTTGAGACAAGGTCTCACTTGTAACTCTTGGTAGAGTGCTATGGCATAACAGCTCACAGCAACCTCAGACTCCTGGGCTTAAGCAATTCTCCTGCCTCAGCCTCCCCAGTAGCTGGTACTACATGTACACGCCACAATGCCCAGCTGTTTTTTGTTGTTGTTGCAGTTGTCATTGTTGTTTTAGCAGACCTAGGCCAGGTTTGAACCTGCCAACCTGGGTGTATGTGGCTGGTGGCCTACGCACTGAGCTACAGGCACTGCCCCTGCTGCTGAATTTTGATTTAGCTTTATTCCGTCCCCCACCCCAAGACAGAGTCTCACTATGTCACTCTCAGCAGGGTGCTGTGGCGTCACAGTTCACAGCAACCTCAAACTTTTGGGCTTAAGCAATTCTCTTGCCTCAGCTTCCCAAGTAGCTGGGACTATAGGCACTTGCCACAATACCCGGCTATTTTTTTGTTGCAGTAGTCATCGTTGTTTAGCTGTCCAGGGCTGGGTACAAACTCGCCAGCCTTAGTGCATATGGCCAGTGCCATAACCACTGAGCACAGGCGCCACCCTTGATTCAGCTTTCTTGAGTCTGTTACATCAGCTACTACTTACACATTTCCCTTACCTGCCCACACTTAATTCCCAGAATTCTACAACGGGAATAATTAAACTTCATCAAGGAGTTTTCCTCTTGTCCTAGCAACACTTTTATATAATTCTCATCTCTAAGCCACGTGTATTCTATTTCCCAACCTGTCACATCTACCTTTCTATGATCCAAATCCTGTATACACTTTTAGGATCTAAGTGTTCTTTCTTTTCTCTTTCTCTCTCTTTCTTTCTTTCCTTCTTTTTTTTTGACAGAGTCTCACTTCCTCACCTTGAATAGAGTGCCGTGACTCACAGCAGCCTCTAAACTCTTGGGCTCAAGCGATTTTCTTGCCTCAGCATCCTAAGTAGCTGGGGCTACAGATATTTGCCACAATGCCTGGATAGTTTATATACATATATTTTTTTTGTTTTTTGTTTTTTGTTTTTGTTTATTTTTGTGTGTGTGTGAGACAGGGTCTTACTCTTGCTCAGGCTGGTCTCTGACTCCTGAGCTTAAGCAATCCACCCACCTCAGCCTCCCAGAGTCCTAAGATTACAGTCATGAGACATCGCACCCAGCTAAAAGTGAGAATACTGAAATATTCAGAAATCTTATTCTCTATAACTTTGCTTCATGGGCCTGTGAATCAGATTGTTTTTAAAGCTCTGTGTGTGCTTTATTTGTACTTTTTCAGGAAAAGTGTCTGTAGCTTCCCTCAGACTCTAAAAAAGGTGCTACACTCAAAACTTAACTGCCACTGAGTAAAATTGTTTTAGACCCTAAATAACTTAATCCCTTTTATATGAAGTTAAAGATATACCCAGATCCCAAATTGTGTTTTACAGCCAGTAGTTTAGTAAATTTTAACGTATTTTCCTATTGTTGAAGGATTAATCTCAACTAGAATCTTTCCTGATTTTGTTCGTTTGTTTGTTTCTGTTTGAAGGTTTCTTGTTCACCTCAAGGTCTGAAGGTTTGGGTCCAGGATACTTCATATTTGTGTAGTCGGGCTGGGCAAGTCCTCCCTGTCAGTATTCAGATGAATGGCTGGATTCACGATGGAAACCTCCTCTGCCCATCATGTTGGGACTTCTGTGAGCTCTGTCCTCCAGAAACAGATCCTCCAGCTACTAACCTGACCCGAGCTCTACCACTAGGTAAGTACTCTCTTTGGATAGAATGAAGAAGAAAAAGTAAAGGGGAGGACTGTTCTTATAAGATGTTGAAAATTTCCTTGAAGGGAGCTCTTGTTGAGATTTATCTCTTCTGATTGGAGTTTTATGGGAAAATCCTCCTTCCCACCTAGTAGAAATCTAAGGTTGGTAAACCTGACATTTGTATTCATTAAGAGCAGGAATGTTTCTATGTGACAAACCTCTGAGTTGCATAAAATTATTCATTGACAGTCACAAAAAAGGAATGCTTCATTTATTTGGATATTAAGAATAAATAAAATACTGTTCACTAAATACAAAAAACAATTAAATATTTTTTAGTTTTATTATACATAACCAGCTGAGATGAAAGTGAAGGAAAGACACTGGGAAATATACCAAAAAAAGGACTTGATAGAACCACAAAGAAGATAAAAATGTAAGGAGACTCAAATACGCACTCACAAAGTGAGATAGAAAAACTTAAGGAGGTGGGACGAGGTGGCTCATGTCCGTAATCCTAGCACTGTGGGAGGCCAAGACCGGGTAGATTGCCTGAGCTCAGGGGTTTGAGACCAGACTGAGCCAGAGCAAGACCTCATCTCTAAAAAATAGCCAGGTGTTGCAGTGGGTGCCTGTAGTCCCTACTACTTCGGAGGCTAAGGCAAGAGAATTGCTTGAACCCAAGAGTTTGAGGTTGTTGTGAGCTATGATGCTACAGCACTCTACCGTGGGTGGACAGAGTGAGACTGTGTCTCAAATAAAATAAGTTCCCAAGTAATGATGATGTTGTTGGTTCAGGGATCACACTTTGAGAAGCACTGTTCTCAGCTAAATTGGTTTTTTTATAGGATTTTTGTACTAATACAATTACATTTGTAACAAATACAAATTGATTCCCTTGGGAAAGAATAGAAATTCACCATGGGCTCAGCACCTGTAGCACAGTGGTTACAGTGCCAGCCACATACACCGAAGGTGGCAGGTTCAAACCTGGCCCAGGCCAGCTAAACAACAATGACAATTGCAACAAAAAATAGCCAGGTGTAGGCGTTGTGGTGGGCACCTATAGTCCCAGCTACTTGGGAGGCTGAGGCAACAGAATCACTTAAGCCCAAGAGTTGGAGGTTGCTGTGAGCTGTGACAGCACAGCACTCTACCAAGGGTCACAGAATGAGACTCTGTCTCAAAAAAAAAAAAAAAATAGGCCAGTTGCAGTAGCTCATGCCTAGAATTCTACCACTCTGGGAGGCTGCAGTGAGTGGATCTAGAATCCTACCACTCTGGGAGGCTACAGTGAGTGGATTGCTTGAGCTCAGGAGTTTAAGACCAGCCTGAGCAAGAATGAGACCCCGGCTCAGTGCCTATAGCTCAAGCAGCTAAAGCACCAGCCACATACACCAGAGCTGGTGGGTTCGAATCCAGCTTGGGCCTGCCAAACAGCGACAACTACAGCCAAAAAATAGCCAGGTGTTGTGGCCAGCGCCTGTAGTCCCAGCTACTTGGGAGGCTGAGGCAAGAGAATCACTTAAGCCCAGGAGTTGGAGGTTGCTGTGGCACTCTACCCACTACTTGGGAGGCTGAGGCAAGAGAATCACTTAAGCCCAGGAGTTGGAGGTTGCTGTGGGCAACAGCTTGAGGTTCTGTCTCCAAAAAAAAAAAAAAAATGAGACACTGTCTCTACTAAAATAGAAAAACTAGCCTGCCATTGTGGCAGGTACCTGTAGTCCCAGCTACTTGGGAGACTGAGGCAAGAAGATGGCTCAAGCCCAAGAGGTTGATGTTTCTGTGAGCTACGATAACACCATGGCACTCTATCCGGGGTGACAGTGAAACTGTTTAAAAAAAAAAAAAATAGGTGGCTAACACCTATAGTATCACCCACTTGGGCAGCTAAAGTAGACAGTTGAGCCAAGCAGTTTAAGGTTACAGTGAGCTATATTTGGGCTGCTGCACTCAGCCTGAATGACAGAACAAGACCTTGTCTCTTAAGAAAATTAATGTTCCATAGAATTTTCTGCTGTTTCTAAAGCAAGCCTGGGGTGATGTGGATGAATGGGTAAATATTTAGAAATAGGGAGCCACATAACCTGATTTGCTCAAGATCGTCCATGGGGCTATCTTTTGTCCTGCTGTAATTATTAATAGCGCTCCCTTTTATTTTCAGAATGCACAAGTTTAGAGTGATAAATGTTATGGTCACCTTAGTTAAAGGGGGAATGAAAGAATAAGAGAGTTCTTCGTCCTTTCTCAGAATAGTCAGTATATTCTTTTACTTTCCTGTGTATCATATTTAGCTTCTTTTTTAAACATGATCTTGCTCTGTCATCCAGATTGGAGCACAGTGCCTCTTGTAACCTTGAATTCCTGGTTCAAACAATCTCTCACCTCAGCCTGCCACTGTGCCCAGTTAATTCATTTATTTGTCTTGATCTTTGCTAGGATACTACCCTAAGATGCTTTTTTCTTTTCTTGGGTGCCATTTCTTAACCTTGACGTGGTTTTTACATCTTTTCCCCTCCATATATATATATTCTATTCTTTCTCTGTAATATTAAAAAAAAACTTTGGCAGGGCGCAGTGTCTCATGCCTGTAATCCTAGCACTCTGAGAGGCTGAGGCAGGTGGATTGCCTGAGCTCAGGAGTTTGAGACCAACCTGAGCAAGAGTGACACCCCCACCTCTAAAAATATCCGGGTGTTGTGGTGGGCACCTATGATCCCAGCTACTTGTAAGGCTGAGGCAAGAGGATCACTTCAGCCCAAAAGTTTGAGGTGGTTATGAGCTATCATGCCACAGTACTCTACTGAGGGTGACAAAGTGAGACTCTGTCTCAAAAAAAAAAAAATTAATCTTTCTATGAGTAGAATATAACGTTTTAACACAATAACTAAGAAAATGACATGAAGGCTATGTTAACCAGTTTGATGGAAGTGTTTCGGATTGTGTGTGAAAACACCACACTGTACCCCAGAAGTGCATTAACATACACAGTTACCATTCAATTAAAAAAAAAAGAAGAAGAAGAAGAAGAAGAAGAAAAAAAAGAAAAGAAATTGCAGATCTGGGTTTTAGGAAGACTTTTTATAAAAACTGTTTTTCTCGAGGTAAAATACACATATAAAATTTACTGTCTGTATCATTTCTAAGTATATAGTTCAGTGGTAATAAGTACGCTCTAGGCTTCCCACAGTGGTCCATGTTCTTTTTAATAATAAATATTTGTCAATATTTCATTGATACAATTTATCCTAAAGATGTCTATGGAGAGTCAATTTTTTGTTTTCAATTCTAGATCTCTGCTCCCGTTCCTCTAGCCTGGTGGTCACCCTTTGGCTTCTGCTAGGCAATTTATTTCCTTTGCTGGCTGGATTCCTTCTGTGTGTGTGGCACTAGGGATGGAAAAGTGAATTCTCAAGATACTCTTTTATGCCATGTTCCTGTGAACAAAGCACAAAGTGTGGGTGAGTGCCAACCTGTGCAGACGGCAGAAGTGGCATTCTTGACTTTGGCTTGGAAGTGTTGTCTACAATCAGACCTTGAAGCAAAGCAGTCACTCCTCATCAACAACCCATCCACCTCAAAGCTAAGAGAAGGAGAAGGAATTTCAAGTCACCAAGATTATGTATTTTTCAGGATATATAATCTTCCTGAGGTTTTCCTTTGTAACTGGGTAATTGGTGGGCCAGGCGCAGTGGCTCACGCCTGTAATCCTGTCACTCTGAGAGGCCGAGGCAGGGTGGATTGGCTGAGCTCAGGAGTTTGAGACCAGCCTGAGCCAGAGTGAGACCTCATCTTTAAAAAAAAAAAAAAAATAGCAGAGGGCGGTGCCTGTTGCTCAAAGGAGTAGGGCGCCAGCCCCATACACCGGAGGTTGTAGGTTCAAACTCAGCCCCGGCCAAAAACTGCACAAAGAAAAAAAAAATAGCTGAGGGCAGTGCCTGTGGCTCAGTGAGTAGGGTGCTGGCCCCATATACCGAGGGTGGCAGATTCAAACCCGGCCCTGGCCAAACTGCAACAACAACAAAATAGCTGGGCATTGTGGTGGGGGCCTGTAGTCCCAGCTGCTTGGGAGGCTGAGGCAAGAGTATCACCTAAGCCCAAGAGCTGGAGGTTGCTGTGAGCTATGACGCGATGGCACTCTACCGAGGGTGACAAAATAATACTCTGTCTCAAAAAATAAAATAAAATAAAGTGGGTAATTGGTGGAATTTTCATGGTGATTACATACCTCAGCATTTTCATTAACTTAAAAGGAGAAGCAGCATCATAAATACTGCATTAACTTAAACAACAGCTAATTGTAAGGCTGCAAGTTATGTGGCGGCGCCTATGGCTCAGTGGGTAGGGTGCCAGCCCCATGTACCAAGGGTGGCATGTTCAAACCCAGCCCAAGCCAGCTAAAACAGCAATGACAACTGCAACAAAAAAAATAGCTGGGCACTGTAGCAGGCACCTATAGTGCCAGCTACATGGGCGGCTGAGGCAAGAGAATCACTTAAGCCCAGGAGTTTGAGGTTGCTGTAAGCTGTGATGCCAAGGCACTCTACCGAGGGTGACAAAGTGAAATTCTGTCTCAAAAAGAAAAAGACTCCAGTTGTGAATCTTGTCCTCAAAAGTATAAATTGTTGTTTGACTTATAGAAAATAATGAAATTGGGATTTCTGTGTCACTGTTACCTATTTTAAATTTAATGGGTTTACCTGGTACACTTAACTTATTGCTCTCATGCAAGGGTGTTTAACCTGTGGCCTATAGGCTGTATACAGATTATTTGAGAAATATTTTATCTGTGGTGTTGGATATCACAACAGGTATACACAGACCTTTTCGTTTGCTCATCAGCTTTCCTTGGTGTTTGTGTATTTAATGTGTGGCTCAAGATAATTCTTACTATTCTAATTTTCAGCAGAAAAAAGGTTGGACACCCTTGTAAGAGTTTTATTTTTTAAAATTATGTTCTGTTAAATCTTGTGGTTTAACCATGCTTGCCTTTTTTGCCAGCTGTGTGGCAGTTTACTACTGAACTATTGTCAGTGTATTGTAGCCCTCTGTATTCACTGATCTTCAGAGCTCAGCTTCCAATTGTATTATCCACTAGTTTAGTAGTGACTTGAAAAAATATGGAAGCAGAGAATAAAATATTCTGCCCTGTAAAATACTGAAGACATGCAAACAGAAGAAAACATAATTGTGTATTTTTGAAATAATAGTTATGACAACTGTAATCTGACAAAAACAGAACTATTCCTTTTTGAACAATGAAGATAAAAAATTCTGATTTAGGGCAGGTATGCAATTATTTTCAAATGGGCTAAGAAATTGTTACAGAAGAATTTCTAATAATGTGAAAATTATGTATACGCAGAAAAATATAAGTCAAAATGAGATGGTTTGAGTTGTTTACTAATAGCAAAGTATAGGTTTGGTGTAGAGCCTCTCCACCACAAAACATAAGGCTCAGTCCACAGGAGTTGGAAGATTGCCTTTTTTAAATATCCTTTACCTTGTACATTTGACATGCCTCCTCTTACCACACAGATTCAGGTTCCCCAGAAGTAATTCTAGTCTGGTACCAGAGGTTAGCAACCTCATTTAGTAATTCCAGTTTGAAATTCTTTTATGATTGGTGATGCCCAATTTTTCCTCTTTAAAGCTAATGAAGTCCTAATGGCATTATAAATATAAACTTTGAACAAGCTCCCTCCCTTTTCCCCCTCCTTCTCTTCTTTCCATTCAGCATAGTTACTGTACTCCATTTAAGACACTGTGCTAAGTGAGCAAAGCAGTGTAATTACTAAGAATTAATCCTGGAGCCAGGCATAGTGAATCACACATGTAGTTCCATCTACTTGGAGGCTGAGGTAGGAAGATGACTTGAGCCCAGGAGTTTGAAACCAACAATATAGAGAGATCCCATTTTTAAAAAAAAAAAAAGAATTCCAATTGACTATTGGCATTGGAGCCAAATAGCAGCCTCAACATAAAAAACACCGCTTTTTAAAAAAAATGCATAAATTTGAAAGTACATATTTGCATGCAGTTTTAAATTGGAGGTTATTTGTCATTGTGAAAAATTGGGAATCTCAAACTTACTCATGAAATTGACTTCAACATAGGTGGTTGTTACAGAACCAGAAGTCTGAAATCCAAAATGCTCCAAAATCCAAAACTTTTTTAGCACCAACATAACACCACAAGTGAAAAATTCCACACATAAGTACTTAAATTTTGTTTCATATGAAATTATTAAAAATATCATATAATATTACCTTTGGGCTATGTGTGTAAGGTGTATATGAAACAAATGATGAATTTCATGTTTAAGGTTGGGTCTTATCCCCAAGATATTTCATTATATATATGCAAATATTCCAAAGTTCAAAAAATCTGTAATCCAAACACTTGTGGTCCCAAGCATTTCAGATAAAGGACACTTAGCCTATAGTAATGGTATATAGACCAGTGCTCAGATATTTGCCTATGTCAAACATACTGTAAATTGTTCAAGGTCAGAGAGAAATGAAGAGTGTATTTTTAAAGAATCTTATAATAATGTAAACTTTATACCTATTATAATAACAGATCATCCTGAGAAACTAAAGAATTTCACCAAAAATACAGTAGATTAATAATATACTTGAGATTGATGGTGATAGGTTCACTATATTTTGACTGTTGTGCAGTAATACCATTTAGGTAGTATTTTTTCCAGGCATGGTGCTTTTTATACTTGAAATATATTTTGCTTTATTTTTATTAATATAATTATATTTGCACTAATGACTTTCTGGAGAAAATATTATAGATGACCTTTTTTGTATATATATTTATTAAGCTTGGAATCTGGTAGGCCAGTGTTTTCTCTGCACAAATGTGAAACCTGAAGTATGTCAAAAAATCTTTAGTTCTTGAGGGTAACTAACTGCATTGATGTCTCCCTTCCTCTTCAGTAAGGCTTAAATGTGGTTACTTATCACTGATTATACGTAGTGTACTCAGCAGGACTGAGAAGGACACTGCATCTCTGAGAAATTGTAGAAGTCTGGTTTTAATCACTTAGAATATGGCGGTGAAGCAAAGACTTTTAAAATCTGAGCTACTACAGCAGAATTTGAAATGGCCTACCTGTTCATATCCTGTGGCAGGTTATGCCCATCACCTTAGCAAGGGAGGACAACACCGGGCCGTGCTGGAGTGAGCAGGCTGCAGCCCTGGTGGAAGTGAGGTGGAGCCAGGAAGGAGCATGAGGAGCCGCTGATTTGGGACAGTAGTTTGGAGTCCTGACTCAAAAAGGGTTAAGTGCTTGTAAAAACTGACTACCTCAGTTTTCTGGTTCAGATTTAGGTTCATTTTGATCGTTTTAAGGGCCCAGTTGTCAAAAATACCAAGTGAATTTGTCTCAGGTTTTCAAGAACAGGATTTACAGGAAGGAAGTAAAAGCCATGTCAGTAACCTTGAGCTTTAAAAAGACTGGCAAGCAGTTAGTATTCTTAATGTAGATCCCACTAATATCCTCCTAAAACACATCTTTTTTCCTTACTTCTTAAAATCAGTAACCCTTACATTTTTCCTATAGGATACTATTCAGGATACCAAATAGACATTCTGAAAATGCTATAAATTATGCTTAAAATTAGTTCTCAGCCTATATGTTTGGCTTAAAGTTTATTGATATTTGAAGTAGAAATACAATTTTATGGGATTTAAATAGTTTTGAGAAGATAAATAAGTATTATCAGAGTAGTCCATAAACTTTTATCAATATTCTCATCAATTTTAGAAGACTTACTGATTAAGGCCATCTATCAAATGACTAGATTCTCAGAATCCTTCCAACTCTAATATCCCATAACTAACTACTAACCATCCAGAACTGCTTGGTCACTGCTGGCTCTGACCCACCTCCTGGAGGATGCCTTCTTGCGTGTTGTATTCGTCACAGTGTCTTGTGCTTGATGCCTTATTGCTGTCCGTGAACTTGGGTGATGAATGGACAGAGAAGACTTCATCTCCTTGGGAAGCTGAGTAGTCTTAGCAAGAGGAGATGGGCTTCAATCATAGTCCCATAAGTCCCATATACCCATATCACAGTGGACATTAGTAATTCTTGACAAGTCTTTGCAGCCCAGGAAGACTAACATATTTTAATAAAGTCTGTGCATCTCATTCTGAAGA
The DNA here is from genome assembly GCA_963574585.1 of Otolemur crassicaudatus. NCBI lineage: Eukaryota > Metazoa > Chordata > Mammalia > Primates > Galagidae > Otolemur > Otolemur crassicaudatus. The sequence goes on from CAUYQS010037871.1 coordinate 10,748, forward strand.
AAGAACTTACCTGAAAGGAAGAGTTGTTTGTTTTTTGACACATTGGGTCAGAGTTGGGGAGGGAGTGGTGAATTATTTTCTTTATGTTTACATTTTTAATAAGTAAAATAGAAGATGTAAGAATTAACCTTTATTTATGGTATTGAACTTTAAGTGTAATATATTCCTTAGAAAACACAACTTTAATAAAAATGGAAACTAATTTGCATCTTGTCTTTACTTAACACCATCAATTTTTTTTTTAGAGATAGAGTCTCACTTTGTTGTCCTCGGTAGAATGCTGTGGCATCACAGCTCACAGCAACCTCCAGCTCTTGGGCTTAGGCGATTCTCCTGTCTCAGCCTCCTGAGTAGCTGGGACTACAGGTGTTCATCACAACGCCCAGCTATTTTTTTGTTGCAGTTTGGCCAGGACTGGGTTTGAACCTGCCACCCTCAGTATATGGGGCTGGCACCCTACTCATTGAGCCACAAGCACCACCCAACACCATCAATTTTTTAAAACCTGGATGAGGAATACAAACACAGTCGTGCACTGTGCTTGGGAAGGAAGAGGTGTTTTTTACTTAATTGTGAATAAAGTTGCCCTATTTACATTGAGCTACAAGGAGTCCTGAAATAGTTAAACAGGAAAAAGCTGTCTAGAATTCATAGACAATTTGTTCATACCGTAGCATCACAGCGCACAGCAACCTCCAGATCTTGGGCTCAAGCAATTCTTTTGCCTCAGCCTCCAGAGTAGCTGGGACTACAGCTGCCCACCACAACAGCCAGCTAATTTTTGGCTATAGTTGTCTTTATATTTAGCAGGCCCTGGGCAGGGCTCGAACCCGTCAGCCTCAGTGTATGGTGTATGTGGCTGGTGCCCTACTCACTGAGCTACAGGCACCGAGCTGACCAGGAGTTTCATTGCCTGACCAACCCTAGTGCCATACTTTGCACAGCAGCATCAAATAGACTGTGGCTGTAGTCATAGAGAGTGATTCTCCCTCAACCTAAATATAGTCTGAAAGACTATCCCAAGGACATGCCTATCCCAGGTGCATGTGATTCAGAGCCATTTTTGTTTAGCTGGCCCGGGCTGGGTTTGAGCCCACCAGCCTGGGTGTATGTGGCCAGCGCCCTACTGGGAGGGTAACTAGTCAGGCTCAGGTTGGTCTCAAACCTTTGAGCTCAGACAATCCACCGGCCTGAACCTGAAATTGATTGAACATAGCCTGTGTGACCTAATAGTTGAACTGAGATCCTTTGAGAATTTTCTAATAAAAATATTTAGATTTGGTGGGGGGGAAGAACAGGAGGGATTGGTTCCCTCCCACTTTATGGGCACAGTGTAAGGGTATATGGCATACCTCCTGGGTGCAGGACACAACTACAAAGGGACTCTACCTAACAAATGCAAACATTGTAACCTAATTTTTTTTTTTGAGACCATCTCACTATGTTGCCCTCAGTAGAGTGCCACGATGTCACGGTTCGCAGCAACCTCAACTCTTGGGCTTAAGCGATTCTCTTGCCTCAACCTCCCAAGTCGCTGGGACTACAGGCGCCCGCCACACAACAGCTATTTTTCCATTGCAGTTGTCATTTTTGTTTAGCTGGCCCAGGCTGGGTTTGAGCCCACCAGCCTGGGTGTATGTGGCCAGTGCCCTACCCACTCATCTGAAATTTAAAAACAATAAGATTTATTAAAGCTTTAAATGTAGGGCGGCGCCGTGGCTCAGTAAGTAGGGCACCAGCCCCATATACTGAAGGTGGCAGGTTCAAACCTGGCCCCGGCCAAACTGCAACAAAAAATAGCCAGGTGTTGTGGTGGGGCCTGTAGTCCCAGCTACTCGGGAGGCTGAGGCAAGAGAAATCTCCTAAGCCCAAGAAGAGCTTGAGGTTGCTGTGAGATGTGAAGCCATAGCACTCTGCCGAGGGTGATAAAGTGAGACTCTGTCTCAAAAAAAAAAAAAAATTGTAAATATAGAAGCAGCTAAAACTATAATAAATCACTTCAAATAGTTGAATAAATTTAATATTATTTGCTCAGCATACTGAAGATAAAGCTGTCTACATTTTATATTTTATCTTTTCCGGAACTCCTTTTTTCTTTTTTCTTTTTTTTTTTTTTTTTTTGAGGCAGTCTTAATTTGTCGCTCCTGGTAGAGTACTGTAGTATCAGAGCTCAGAGAAATCTCAAACTCCTGGGCTCAGGTGATTCTCATGCCTCAGCCTCCCTAGTAGCTGGGACTACAGGCGCCCACCAAAACGCCCAGGTATTTTTAGATACCGGTGTTTCACTCTTGCTCAGGCTGATCTCAAATTCCTGAGCTCAGGCAATCCATCCACCTCAGCCTCCTGGAGTGTTAGGATTACAGGCGTGAGCCACCTCTCCAAGTCCAGAGGAGTTTATTTAAAACAGTTTTTTTGGCCATGGCACTGTTAGCAGGAGCAGGAAAGTGAGTATCTCAAAAAAAAAAAAAAAACAGTTTTGTGCAATTCCAGCAGAAATTCATTCTCTTTGATGTTCTAAATAATTTGGGCCAAATATGTCCAAATTGTGATCCAAATGTGTGATCTGACGTTCTGATATATGACCAATATCTTTACAATTATATATGGATACATGTTTTTCTGCCTTTAGTCTTTCTGTCTTAGATTCAATATAATTTTAACACTCGATGCCACCAATCATCAATTTCAATAGAGATATTAGTGACTCAATTTTTTTTTTTTTTTTTTAGAAACAGAGTCTTATTTTGTCACCCTCGGTAGAGTGCCTGGAGTCACAGCTCACAGCAACCTCCAACTCCTGGGCTTAGGCGATTCTCTTGCCTTAGCCTCCAGAGTAGCTGGGACTACAGGTGCTGGCCACAATACCCGGCTATTTTTTTTTCTTGCAGTTTGGACGGGGCTGGGTTTGAATCTGCGACCCTCGGTATATGGGGCTGGCACCCTACTCACTGAGCCACAGGCGCCACCTGTGACTCAACTTTCTAATATTGCCTTATTTGGAAATACTCAAATCACAATATCTGAACATCTCCTGGGTTTTCCCCCAAAGTAGGTCACTCCTGGTGACATGTCAAGAGTGCCACAGATGGATGAGAAGAGGTTTCCCATGTGCTCACATCATGGGTGTTTTGTTTTATTTGTTTGGACCCAGAGTCTACACTGGCTTCACAGGTGTTTATGAGTGTGATACAGTGAAGATTTTTTTTAACTTTTGAAACAGAGTCACCCTCAGTGGAGTGCTGTGGCGTCATAGCTCACAGCAAACTCCAACTCTTGGGCTTACGTGATTCTCTTGCCTCAGCCTCCCTAGTAGCTGGGATTACAGGTGCCCACCACAACATCAGGCTATTTTTTGGTTGTAGTTGTCATTGTTTGGCAGGCCCAGACTGGGTTCAAACCCGCCAGCTCTGGTGTATGTGGCTTGGCGCCCTAGCCTTCAAGCTACAGGAGCCAAGCTTACAGTGAAGGTTTTTGATGTATGGGGCTAACAATATGCAAACTTAATAAAAGTAAGGTAGTTGGCTGGGTGAGGTGGCTCATGTCTATAATAGCACTCTGGAAGGCTGAGGCAGGTGGATTGCCTGAGCTGAGGAGTTCGAGACCAGCCAGAGCAAGAGCAAGACCCCATCTCCACCAAATATAGAAAAATCAGCTGGGCGTGGTGGCAGGTGCCTATAGTCCCCGCTAATCTGGAGACCAAGGCAAGAGGATCACTTGAGCCCAAGACTTTGAGGTTGCTGTGAGCTAGGACTTTACAGCACTCCACTGAGGGCACATAGTAAGACTCTACCTCAAAAAAAGAGAGAGAAGGAAGGAAGGAAGGGAGGGATGGAGGAAGGGAAAGAGAAGAAAGAAAGGCAGCCACAAAGAACAAAGCATGCATGCTCAGCACAGCCTGCCTGCCCAGCCTACAGAGTACCTGACAGAGCTGTGCAGCTAATGACAATGTCTGCCCAAGGGAAGGTCTTGCTGATCTGAAATGCCTCATTGTGTGCTATTCCACAGTCCTTCCATAGGTGGATTGATGTCTCTATCAGGAAGAACTTACTCTATGTGTCCATTGCTTCCAATTAAAGAGACATTCATGCTGGACATGGTGGCTCACACCTGTAATGCTTTCACTTTGAGATTACAAACTCCAGGATCACTTGAGCCCAGGAGTTTGAGGTTGCAGTATACTGTGATGACACCACTCTATTCAGGGCATCAGAGTTTCAGAGTACTGAGATAATAGGTGTGAACCACTACACTGGCCCACATTCCTTATTCTTGACCCAAACTCAGTGAGGCCACAATTTCACTTTGGGAGAAACCAGCACTGGAGCTCAGAAAATGATGCCCCAAAGTATGGCCCTTTGGCTTGCTGACTGCTTTAAACTAAAGGAGAGTGGAAACCTTTTTGTTTAGAAGCCTCAGAAGCAAAGCCCCTCTCTGACCTTCACCTGCCCTTCTTTCTCCCCTGAAGTGTGTAACAGAAATCAGAATGCCTCCTGGGTGTGTTACAACCAAAGTGAGTGGAATAGAGAAATGTCAGCAGACTGACTCCAAATTAAGCAGGGGTCCTTTATTGGTCAGTGGACAAGAGCAGGCTTACGCCTTAAAGTCTTTCCACCACAAGAGGCAGGAGTACAAACTTTTTATAAGGTGCTTTTGGTAGGAGAGGGGGAGTCCTTAACTCAAGCTGAGTTTCATAGAAGCCAACACCTGCAAAGTTAGATCTAAGAGTAAGGGGAGTGCTTACAAGGGAGAGCTGTGGTTTCTCAGGACTTTGCAGTTTTTGCTAAACTCTGCAGCTTTCAGCTGAGCTGAAAGGGGGAGTGTTGAAAGCCCTTAGCAAAGTCCTTAGCAAAATGGAATAAGTCTGGCTCTAGGTACAACATGGAGTTAGGGCATTATAGGTGCAACAATGACTCACACCTGTAATCCCTACACTTTGGGCTTCGAGGTGGGAGGATGGCTTGAGGCCAGTTCAGCCAGCCTGGAAAACCTAACAAGACCCTATCTCTATGAAAATTTTAAAAAATTAGCCTGGTGTGCTGGTGGCGGTGACTGTAGCCCAGCTACTTAGGAGGCTGAGGTGAAAGGATTGCTTCAACCCAGGAATAAGGCTGCAATGAACTGATTGTTGTGCCTCTGAACAACCACTGCACTCCAGGCTGAGCTCTTAAAAAAATTTTATTTCTTTTGGCTTGGCACCCATACTATAGTGGTTACGGTGCCAGCCACATAACACCGATGCTGGCAGGTTCTTACCCAGCCTGGGCCAGCTAAAACAACAATGACAACTGCAACAACAACAACAAAATAGCCAGGCATTGTGGTGGGCGCCTGTAGTCCCAGCTGCTGGGAGGCTGAGGCAAGAGAATCCCTTAAGCCCAAGAGTTTGAGGTTGCTGTGAGCTGTGACACCATGGCACTCTACCAAGGGCAACATAATGAAACTGTCTCAAAAAAGAAAAAAAAATTATTTTTTTTCAAGGTGGGTAACAGAAATAGAACTCCCCTCCTCAAAAGCAAGCCATAAAACCTGGAACTATTACTTTCTGTGTAGGAGCTGGCCATAAAGAAGTTCTCTGACCTACCTTGTCTGACACAGTAGGTCATACAACCCTCTTCCTGAGGGGTCTTGCCCTCCATGGGAGAGAAAGGAATACTACACAGACAGGCCAAGAGGAAGAATTTGAATGGACAGGATTTGCTGTGTTTCCGCCTCAATCTGTTACCAATAGATCATACTCTTTTTGTCAAATTATGTTTGTAGATGGCTATTTTTCTTTTTTTTTCAAGACAGAGCCTCAATCTGTCGCCCTGGGTAGAGTGCTATGACATCACAGCTCACAGCAACCTCCAATTCCTGGGCTCAAGCAATTCTCCTGCTTCTGCCTCCCAAGTATCTGAGAGTATAGGCACCCACCACAATGCCCAGCTATTTTTTGGTTGCAGCCGTCATTGTTGTTTGGCGGGCCCGGGCTGGATTCGAACCCACCAGCTCAGGTGTATGTGGATGGCGCCTTAGCCGCTTGAACCACAGGCACCGAGCTGGCTGTCTATTTTTCATTGACTCTAACCATAAATATGGACAGCTTTCCTTGTGTCTTTGGGTTTTCATTTTACATGACACTCTGTGTTAAATAAATTATTGTGCTTTCCTCTTGTTAACCTGTCTTTTTTTTTTTTTTTTTTTTACGAGACAGAGTCTCACTTTATGGCCCTGGGTAGAGTGCCATGGCATCATAGCTCACATCAACCTCCAACTCCTGGGCTTAGGCGATTCTCTTGCCTCAGCCTCTCGAGTAGCTGGCACTACAGGCGCCTGCCATAGCGCCCAGCTATTTTTTGTTGTTGTTGTTGCAGTTTGGCTGGGGCTGGGTTTGAACTCACCACCCTTGGTATATGGGGCCAGCACCCCACCTACTGAGCCACAGGCATTGCCTGTCTTTTTTTCGTTTTTTTTTTTTAGACAGAGTCTCACTCTAGCCCAGACTATTTTTTGAGACAGAGCCTCAAGCTGTTGTCCTTGGTAGAGTACTACGGTATCACAGCTCATAATACCTCCAACTCCTGGGCTTAAGAGATTCTCTTGCCTCAGACTCCCAAGTAGCTGGGACTACAGGCGCCCACCACAATGCCTGGCTGTTTTTTGGTTGTAGTTGTCATTACTGTTTGGTAGGCCCAGCTTGGATTTGAACCTGCCAGCTCTCATGTATGTGGCTGGTGCCTTAGCCTCTTGAGCTATAGGCACTAAGCCAAAATTTGCATTTCTTACAGGGGGCTTAACAATGGAATAAAGAGGGAGCCAGTAGGTGCTTTATAAGGGTTAGAAATAGCCCTTAAGGACAAGTATTTTTAAGGAAAAAATTACTCAATGATACTTGTTTAAAGCACATAAAGAAGATTTGGGCTCAACAGCATGTGCAGGTGGGAATTTATAGCCAAGGAGTAGGGTGAGAGGTCAATGGATAGACAATTACTAAGAAGAAACAACAGGGTGAGGGGGATTCTGGCTAAACCCACCCACCAAGATTTTTGCTAAAGGCAAACCAGGGTGATCAGACATCACTTGGAGGATGGTGGACATTAAAGAAACTCATCAGATATTGAGTATGATCAAATATCAAGGATATGGGGGAAGGTTCTTGTTAAAATGACTTTGCAGAGTTCTAAGCTAAAACTGAATTTTCAAGTGAATTTTACAAGATCTGGGAGAAGCTTTAGGAGTCTTCCCTGAGAGTGCCTCCTACCACTTAGCACTGCCACCGCCACTAAGGTACTCCCTGAATATAAGGACATAACATTGAAAAGGCATTTGGGAACTTACTACATTCAATCTGTATTTAGCACCGATTCTGTTAGGCACTGTACTAGGCCATGGAAATACAAGAATCCAAGAGACATGGTCTTTGTCCTCCTTGGAGCCACTGAGGAAGGGGGACAAATAAGCATTTCCTATAAGTTGTAAGCTTGAAATAGATGGGATAAGCTCAGTGCCTATAGCTTAGTGTCTAAGGCGCCAGCCACATATACCAGAGCTGGCGGGTTCAAATCCAGCCTGGGCCTGACAAACAATGACAACTACAACCAAAAAAATAGCCAGGCATTGTGGCAGGTCCCTATAATCCCAGCTATTTGGGAGGCCTAGGCAAGAGAATCACTTAAGCTCAGGAGTTGGAGGTTGCTGTGAGCTGTGATGCCACGGCACTCTATCCAGGGTGACAGCTTGAGGCTCTGTCTCAAAAAAGAAAAATAAATGGGATAACATTTATATCATGCTGATGAGAAATAGCATGAGAGAGGAGGCTAAAGGTGCAAGAGACAGAGACAGCCTATAAAGCCAGGTCCTGAGAAGAAATCAGCAGATGGAGCTACCCCCCAACCACTAGGAGGTAGGGTGTGGAGAGAAACATGGACAGACACATGTATTAGGTTTGGTGTAGGATAGACCATAGGGTTAAAAGTGCTAGGCACTAAAGACAGAGTGATCTGGGGGAAGCCAGGCATCACTGCTTGCCCTGAGTACTGAAAATAATACTCACTAGACACAGCACACTGTCCCAACCCTAAGTCATACTTAGCAGTGATAAGAAAAAGGCAAGACTGGGCGGTGCCTGTGGCTCAGTGAGTAAGGTGCCGGCCCCATATACCGAGGGTGGTGGGTTTGAACCCAGCCCCAGCCAAACTGCAACAAAAAAATAGCCGGGTGTTGTGGCAGGCACCTGTAGTCCCAGCTACTCGGGAGGTTGAGGCAAGAGAATCACCTAAGCCCAAAAGCTGGAGGTTGCTGTGAGCTCTGACGCCACAGCACCCTCTGAAGGTGACAAAGTGAGACTCTGTCTCTACAGAAAAAAAAGAAAGAAAGAAAGAAAAAGGCAAGACAGACGTGCAGTAAACATAGTGTGTTAAGGTCCAGCAAGGTGGCTCACTCCTGTACTCCTAGCACTCTGAGAGGCTGAGGTAGTTAGATTGCTTGAGCTCAGAGTTCCAGACTGGTCTGAGCAAGAGCAAGGCCCCATCTCTACTAAAAATAGGCATTGTGGTGGAAGCATGTAGTCCCAGCTACTTGGGAAGCTGAAGCAAATGGATTGATTGACCCCAGGAGTCTGAGGTTGCTGTGAGCTAGGCTGATACCACAGCACTCTATCCAGGGTGACAGAGTAAGAGTCTGTCTCAAAAAAAAACCAATAATAATAGGCTCGGCACCTGTGGCTCTCAAGTGGCTAAGGTGCCAGCCACATACACCTAAGGTGGAGGGTTCGAATCCAGCCTGGGCCCGCCAAACAACAATGATGGCTGCAACCAAAAAAATGGCCAGGTGTTGTGGAGGGCGGCCCTGTGGTCCCAGCTACTTGGGAGGCTGAGGCAGGAGACTCGCTTGAGCCCAGGAGTTGGAGGTTGCTGTGATCTGTGATGCCATGGCACTCTACCTAGGGGGACAGCTTGAGGTTCTGTCTCAAAAAATAAATAAATAAAATAAAATAAAATAGTAACAAAATGTGTTAAGAATTCAATCATGCAGTTAAACTTGTTTTTTAACCCTGACTCTGTCTTTGAAGCTTGCTGCTATACTGTGTTTTTTCATGCCTGAGATTTCAGTAAAGGTGAGATCTTGTCTCTCCCTGTGGAGAAGCTTGCTACTGTTGGCCTCCTAGTGTCTCTCAGTTCAGTGCAAATGGACTGACTAGGTGTTATTCATTTTGTGTCAAGTCATACAGACAGTTTGATGGCTGGGAACTGGAAAGGAAGCCACCATTGTCTGCCTTGAATGAGGGCTGAGATCTGAAGAGTACTGAGGTGTAAGACAGGCTCTGCAAAATGACATGTTTTGGTAGGACTGTTCTGCATCCGGTGACTGTCCTGGAAGATACTATGTGGGCTTTCAGTCTATAGATTCACAACTTTTCTTACCTCAAATAAGTTTTTTAAATTTTATCTTTATTTATCCCTTTCAATTTTCTTTTTTTCTTTGAGACAGAGCCTCAAGCTGTCCCCCTGGGTAGAGTGCTCTGGCATCACAGCTCACAGCAACCTCCACCTCCTAGGCTCAAGCGAATCTCCTGCCTCAGCCACCCAAGTAGCTGGGACCACAGGCATGCCATAACACCCGGCTATTTTTTAATTGCAGTCATCATTGTTGTTTTGGCAGGCCCAGGCTGGATTCGAACCTGCCACCTTAGGTGTATGTGGCTGGCACTTTAGCCACTTGAGCCACAGGTGCTGAGCCTCAATTTTCCTCTTTAGGATGCCAGTTATATACTTGCTTGTGTTCAATTATTGTCACTTTTTTTTGAGACAGACTCTCACTATGTCACCCTCAGTAGAGTGTTGTGGCATCACAGCTCACAGCAACCTCCAACTCTTGGGCTTAAGCGATTTTCTTGCCTCAGCCTCCGATTTGCTTGCCTCAGCCTCCCAAGTAGCTGGGACTACAGGCGCCCGCCACAATGCCCAGCTATTTTTTGGTTGCAGTTATCATTGTTGTTTAGCTGGCTTGGGCCGGGTTCGAACCCTCCAGCCTCAGTGCATGTGGCTGGCCCTGTAACCACTGCGCCACTATGCCACTGTGCTACAGGCGTCTAGTGAGGCTTTTTTTTTTTTTTAAGTGAGACTCTGTCACCCTGGGTAGAGTGCTGTGGCATCATAACTCACAGCAACCTCAGTCCCTTGTACTCAAGAGATCCTTTTATGGGCAGTGCCTGTGGCTCAGAGGGTAGGACACTGGCCCTATTGCTGGGTGGCAGGTTTGAACGTGGCCCCAGCCAAACTGCAACAAAAAAATAGCTGGGCATTGTGGTGGGTGCCTGTGGTCCCAGCTACTCAGGAGGCTGAGGCAAGAGAATCACCTAAGCCCAGGAGCTGGAGGTTGCAGTGACGCCACAGCACTCTACTGAGGATGATAAGTGAGACTTTGTCTCTACAAACAAACAAAAAAAAGAGATCCTTTTGTTTCAGCCTATCTGATCCCATCCTCATCGCCACTTATTAGGGTCCAGGACTGGCCAGGTCTCCAGTCCTGGCTTATCTAGGTTCCAGATGTGGACCACTTTGCTATCTAGCGCAGGAACAATGGCTCTTAGATGTCTGAGGGCTATTTGCTTTAGCGTAAGGGGGAGAGAGAGACAGCATTTGAGGGCGTACACCAGTCTTAGTAAGAAGAATACATCTTGGCAGTCTTTTATAGAGAGAGATGCGGTACAGGCATTCTGTAGGCAGGAGAAGTGACAGAGTCAGAGTGAGTGGGTCCACAATAGAATGTATGCTCCCAACTGCCTTCTCCTCCAGCCTCTTATAGAGGTGATCTCGTGGCTACCTGCCCCACAGATGTACAGACTGCCAATCACTGATACTCTCATCTTGCGAGCTGTCATGTTGGTTGGGAGAGCCGAATCCCTCCCCACACCCTTTTCACCAGGATGTTACACTATCAAGCTACAGGTGTTTTTTTTTTTTTTGCAGTTTTTGGCCGGGGCTGGGTTTGAACCCACCACCTCCAGCCAGCGCCCTACCCCTTTGAGCCACAGGAGCCGCCCCGCTACAGGTGTTTCTTATAACTCTCACTCCTCCTTGCCATATGCTTTACGGGCTGCTACATCAGCCTCTTGAGTACCTGGGACTACAGGCACCTGCCCCAATGTGCAGCTAGTTTTTCTATTTTTATTATTTATTTATTTGAGACAGAGTCTCACTTGGTCACCCTTGATAGAGTGCTATGGCATCTTAGCTCACAGCAACCTCAAACTCTTGGGCTCAACAGATTCTCTTGCCTCAGCCTCCTGAGTAGTTGGGACTACAGGCGCCCATGACAATGCCAGGCTATTTTTAGAAATGAGGTCTCACTCTGGCTTAGCTGGTCTCAAATCTGTGAGTGCAGGCAATCCACCTACCTCAGCCTCCCAATGCTGGGATTACAGGCATGAGCCACCTCGCTGGCCTAGTTTTTCTATTTTTAGTAGGGACAGGGTCTGGGTCTTGCTCAGGCTGGTCTCAAACTCCTGAGCTCAAGCAATCCACCCACCTCAGCCTCCCAGAGTACTAGGATTACAGACATGAGCCACTGCACCCAGCCTTACTATCATTTTCTAATCCTTAATTCTTTTTTTCTATGTCATTGTCTTTTTCTCATTTCTGCCCCTATGTTCTTTTTTTTTTTTTTTTTTTTTGAGACAGAGCCTCAAGCTGTCCTCCTGGGTAGAGTGCCGTGGCATCACAACTCACAGCAACCTCCACCTCCTGAGCTCAAGCGAGTCTCCTGCCTCTGCCTCCCAAGTAGCTGGGACCACAGGCACCCGCCACAATGCCTGGCTATTTTTTGGTTGCAGCCATCATTGTTGTTTGG